>JACXGK010010075.1:0-18670 GCA_016801125.1 Novumbra hubbsi
GGGCGAAAAAACCAAAAGGAACAGAAAAAAATCCCACCCACTTTTTTGTGCGCATGATGAAGGTGGCGAAGGAGTGGCCCTGCTGGCGTTCGTCCTGGTGCAATGGCTGATGGGCCACCAGGAGGCTGTAATCCAGCACGTTGAGTCTCTGCAGGAATGACGTGTCGATCTCCACCTGCCGGAGCATCCACGGACGCTGCTGGTCTACAAGCACGAGTGTCGCAAAAAGCGGTTAGGCCTCCACAGCAGCGCGTGCTACACACTGCTAATGCTAACTGCCCTGTTATCTTCGGCACGCACGCATGACCAGCGTGAGTAGACCGGCGTTCCGCCACTTGCGCAGTGTGTCTGCAACTTCCCCATTTTTACTGTGCAGAACCCTTCGGCTTGGCTGTAACTTACCGCGACAGACTCGGAGAGACTCTTACCCAGGGTGATGAACTGGCCTTCGAAATTCAAGTCCTTCAGGACGACGATGACCTGGCTTCCCTCCGGGGCGGGGTCAGTCCACCGGCTCACCTCACAGCCCTTGATGTCATACCTGCGAAGGCGGAGCGCAGACCCAGGCACACAGCAGGTCAGAACAGGCTTGCACTGTCGGCGTCCCGTTCCACACCCTGGCCATTTTTACTCACCTGGCGTTGATTCGGTCGTCAGGGTAGAAAACACTCTGCATTACAATAAAGTACTTCTGTGAAAGACACATGAGGCAAGGATTAAAATGACATTTTGAGAAATCTCACACTACAGATAATGCGAGTGAGTTTGGAAAAAGTCTGTACCTTTTTCCTATGGGGGATTTTGATCCTGTGGACACCTTGGAAGGAGACATATGGTTCGTCAAATCAATCAAATGTGAATCCCAAGTTCAGAGAACAATTTTGTTTTCCATGAAGACGAAACTGCGGGTGACTTACCTAGGAACTTGACGAGCAGTGAATGGGGATACTTTTCCAGGTGATCCAAGTAGATTCTCAGGTTGGACAGGAGGAACTGTACCTCCCTTTTGTTCTGCGTCTTCAGGAAGAACCGCTTATCGTTCCTGGTAGAGACAGACATGTCGTCATCAGCCCAGGCAGGGGGGTGTCGATTCGGGCAGGGATTGGTCAAGAAAATGGTGAAAGTCCCAGGAATCATTACCCCCACCCCCCGCCCCCCCATATGAAAAACAAGCCAAGCCCCTTTTGCACAGGTATTGAATTGCAATGCATTTTTTTCCTGTGCTTGCTTGTGTGTGTCTGTGTGCATGCATGATTTGAATGACCCTAATGTGCTCCGTGCCCTGGGCACTTTTCTATATTTGCATTTAGCGCACGGTGTGTCTGTTGCTGTGTGGGGAAAGGGAGACACGCCCCCAGGGGGCGGGGCACGGAGCGGCCAAGCGGGGTGGGGGGATATGCGGACGCACGTGAGAAAGAAGTCCGCCTTGCTTTTAGAGTTGCTGATGAACTGCAGATATGAGCCTTCGGAGGAGAGCGAGTTCTGGTAGTCTTTCTCGGTCATCCCCAGGGAGTGTCGCAGGCTGGCAAACACCGGCCCGGCGAAAGTCTCCATTACGAAGTCCTAAAGAGGCGAGTTAGAGGAATACACTTGTTTTGTTGTCAGTTCCCAAAAGATGTGACTTCCATTTTCTTTATTCAACACCAACAGGTCGGGGGGAGCGAATGGCCTCAGGGACGTTAATGTTTTCACCCTGTTGGCTCTGCCGGGATCATGAATGAACAGTATCAGAGGTTTTGGTGGTAAATGCAGCAACCATGATGTATGTAAAAAACAACCAGGATCTGAGGTACAGTAGATCCATAAGATGTATTTGAACACCTTGCATAGACAACCAGCTTTATTATAGACGATAGAGAGACGGACAGAGGGAGAGAGAACGTGTTCTTCTCATTAGCTCAAGAAATGTATAATCATTGAAGGTAACAGATAGCTATATCATTCACATTTTTCTGATGAATTAACCTGTTGTTGTTGCAATGTTTGCCAATGACTTCCAATTTATTGACCTACCTTATGTATTTGTGTGACTTCCAGTCTGTAGTCATCTTCTGACAATTCATCCTATGATGAAGAAATAAGGAATTATATCAATCTTTCAATGCACCAATAAAAAACTTGCTTTTAAAGGCAAAATAAGGCAATCATTTCTGTTTATTAGACCAAAACCTACAACAACATAACAAGAAACTTCTCTCAGCACTAATAAAATGTAAAAAAGCTATCTAAAATAGGCTACAGGAGGAGGCTCAACAGGAAGTATGTGTGTGTGTGTGTGTGTGTGTGCAATGGAATCCATGAGTAAGAGACAACAGATTGGACATTTATCACAATGCTGAGTCAGCAAAGCTCCTTTTCAATGGAACGGACATTGTCACGTGTACGTCTGTGTCTATGTGTGTGTTTGTGTGACAGAAAGAAAGAGACAACTCCCTTGTAACCTTCCATTCACCACCATAGGGCACAGCACAGTAACCAAATACCAAATGGAAAATGGTCGCTGTAAATTAGACCTCATAATTGCGCTCAAATCAAATGCCCATTTAAATACAGAGGTAAGAGTACTTCCACACGCCTGGCACCACAACACACGCCTGGCACCACAACACACGCCTGGCACCACAACACACGCCTGGCACCACAACACACGCCTGGCACCACACTACACGCCTGGCACCACAACACACGCCTGGCACCACACTACACGCCTGGCACCACAACACACGCCTGGCACCACAACACACGCCTGGCACCACAACACACGCCTGGCACCACACACCTGGCACCACACGCCTGGCACCACACGCCTGGCACCACAACACACGCCTGGCACCACAACACACGCCTGGCACCACACGCCTGGCACCACACGCCTGGCACCACACGCCTGGCACCACACGCCTGGCACCACACGCCTGGCACCACACGCCTGGCACCACATGCCTGGCACCACAACACTAACCTGCATTCAGTCACCCACCTTGTCTGTAAGGGAACAATTGAGTTTGTCAGACAACAAGGTACGACAAGGTAACAAGTGGGGAAAAAATGCACCGTTACAGTTTTAACGATTCTTATTGGAGTCTGTTTCTTCTGTTTGGTTCGTAATGAAAATGACCCTATGTGTTTCTGACAGGAGCAGGCCCAGGCGCTGGAACAAACGTGTTGGATGGGCATTTGCATTTCCATGGGTAGGCACGCTGATCCTACTTACCAATGTAGAATAGTAACCTCAGCACACAAAATGTTTGCCAGCATGGCTTACTTCTATATAATAGCAAAATACACATCTGTCAATCAAATTGGAAAGCTTTTACTAACTACAGTAGTTACACATAATTTGTGTACCTTAGTGACCGCATCACTAAGCTGCGATCATCGATCGCATTTGTAGATGAAGACAAGAGAGCTACATTCCCAACAGTAATTGTTTAAGCACAGTATTGGGAAGCATCTTAACCAAACTGTTCTTGCGGGGGAAAGCATTCTCGCTGGGGGGCGCATTGCCCCCCAAGCCACCCTGTACCCCGAGGTCAGGGTACAGGTGGACATGAACCCAGCCCCTTGTGGTCATAACAAGGCTACATCAGGTCCCAGTGCCCCCACATGTCTCGTGGCTCTCTGGGGAAACTCGATGGGTGATGGACAAGAGCTACCCTCCACCAGTGAATCCAAAATAAATCCAGTTCACCATAAAAGTTAAAATGTTGGCAATTTGTATATAACAGGCGTTTGTGAATTTGCTCATGTTCGGTCCATTTAAAACACAAATTGTTTCGAACAGTATATGACTGTACAAGCTGGCAACAAGCCACAGGAATGGAACTGTCTATCTCTTGAAGGCTCGCGTGTTTGCGTTGGGTGGGGCCTTCAAGAGATAGGCACACACACACACACACACACACACACACACACACGTCACCAGAGGGCATTAAACACAGAGGCTTGCAAACAAAGGCACACGTAAATGGAGTCTCATACAAAACATTTGTTTTGAGTGTTCATCCCATGCTGGAAGACATGTAAGTAACGAGGAGTAAACATGTCGCGTGGCCCGAGGTTTCTTGCTCACCGGGGCTGGGCTGTCGACGGTCTTCTGCACGGCCGCAGAAAGCCCTTCCTTCATCATGCACGTGAGGCTGTAGAACTCGTGCTGCTGGTCGATCTCAAACAGGCCCAGTAGCTTCCATTTCTGCCTCAGACCCCCCCACATCTTCCGCTTCACCGTCCTGGTCCTACGCGTCCCCTCAGCCGGACTCCCGGACATCTCCATCTGGAGTGGAATTGACATACACACAGGTTGGAATGAGACTTGTTAAGAGCCGTTGGACCATGCATTTTGGCCGTCCTCTCGGTGAGCGGTGTAACTGGTAGCTGGCCAAGCAGTGGGTGACCGTCGTGTCCCCGAGAGAAGCGAGGGCCTGCGGTGCTCCGAAAGTAAACGCAGTTAAAAAAAAAAAAGCCCAATGCCTTCATAGGCCTCAGATGATGAAAAAGCTTTTACGGGCCTCATATTGATTGACATTAGAACCCAGCAGCCACATATATTTGACAAGAAAAATGCTCTGTTTCATACATGCGAGTGCAAGGGATAATTAAGGAGGTTAACTAAGAACTGTACTGGCCAGAGTGTTTCCTAAATCAACTTTTGGAGTGTCCACTTCTTGATCTAGCCGCAGATAAGCACACTGGTTGAACCTATCCGCAAACCGTGAAGCCCTATATGATCATCTTTTTCTGATGCAGCAACTATTCTTCAGATTAACAATAGTCTAGCCCACAAAAATTAAGGTCAATGATCTTGATTGTTTCTCGTCCAAGACTATAAGCTTAATCCGTGTACCTGCAACACAACAGTAAAATCTATAGAACAAATGGGCGGTTGTCTGTAGATGGTGTGTAGGTGTCTCTTTACACACCTGACTGTGCATAAAATGTTATTTTAACTGTTTTTAAGAGGATTATGATGTTTGCTTGATTTATAGGGTGTACGGTGCATTAATGGCTCTCTAACACCTTGTTTCCGTGAATGCATTGTCATGGAATTGAATCAACAAACGTGTGCGGTTACGGGTCCTCGAGGAGTAGAGTTGTGAAATGCTGGGCTCGTGAATTCCCATTCTCCTTCACCCGCGTGGGGTATGTAAATACAACCCACCGGTGATCACGGATAACCAGCTGTCTCCTTGACAACAAGCAGGTGATGAACGAGCCTTTTCAAGTCCATAGGGCATGGATGTTGCTGTCGTCTCAATGAGCCACCGCAAGCCCTAATCTATTCAAGTACAGTTGCAGTAACTAATGAGGTTTCTTTTTGGAGCCTACCTAGCTCAGTGCATTTACAGCATGATAACAGTTTCCACAGTTCGGTAATGTTGAGTCATGACGAATAAAGGAAAACCCGCAAATCAAGGATGAACAATTTTGCCAAGCAGTATCTTTTCGAGTTTGAGCAGATCTATAGTGGCCTACTGACTCGGGGAACCCACTTCACACCACACCCACGGCCGTAAGCTCTAAGAAGGCAGGCCAATAAAGTAGGTCTATCTTTTTCTATACATAAATACACTTGATGAAAAGGTATACGCATGAAAGGGTATACAACTACATGTTAATCAAGCTATTGTATGCATTTCCTCTCTCTATACAGGCAGTAATAAAGAGATGGTAACAAATTGCTACAGCACCCCCGTTCCGAAGCATTCGAATGCTGATAATATTGTGCAAACAGTTTGAATTTGTTGCTACGCTGCCTAAATGAAACTTTTAGCACATGATTCGAGTGCATATATTGCCTTGTCGAGTCCCTATCGATCTTATTCCGCTCATGGAATATATTGACGTGTTTCGCCAGACCTAATAACTAGGCATATGGTCAAAAAAATATCCTAAAGAAAACAAACATTATTCAAACAATATTTGCGTTAACATTCATAGCAAATTGACTGAAATATGAAGATGCTTGCCTCCGTTTGGCTCATCGATGCCGTATGTTCAGTTCCTCCCGTGTCTGCTCTAGTTCCGAGATCAGCGCATTCCTCCTCTCCACGACTGAAATAATGACACTGCAATCCGTTCTTTCACTAATATATGCGCGCAGGCGGTGATGTACTGACAACGCTGCTGTACGGATCCCCCTAACAAAACGCTGCACCACAAATACCAAAGCATTACCTCATGCCTGAAACAACTCAAAATCTCTAATCACAATGTATAGTAATTATACGTGGAGTCATTTAATATTATCAACGATCAATGTATAAACCCGCATTACCTAAACCATTCACATAGATCATCTATAGATTATTTTAATCATGTCATAAGACTGTTGATTATGGATCCTACTCTAAACAATAAGATGTGGAATTACGTCTGCTAGAATAATCAATATACACATTTTATTTTCTGAACACGAAGGACCTTTATCACATAATATGTACACATTTTCAGATCTTGTTTTGTTCAACATAGAATAGAATGTAATATAATAACAGAAACTACTCAGAGAATGTTGCTAGACCTTGAACATATTTCAAATAATTACAGGTTCTATCATTTGCCACATCGTGTATTTACAATGTCAGGTAAAACATCACTCAAAATATTCCCAAAAGCCTTGAAACGGTACCTCAAATCAACCCTAAAACTGAAACTCAATCGTCATACAAGCTGAGCCTGCTCTGTGGCTTCTCCATTGAGCAGGCAATTCTTTTATTTCAAGAATACATGTAAAACTACTTCACGCCTGAAGGTGATATTTTTGTTTTCCTCTGTATATGTTTAAGTGAAAGATAACATAAGGCCTTTACAGCAGTCACGCACGTTGAGTCACATTGCTTTACGGAGAACAATTAGAAAAGTAAGATTTCTGGTACCAATGGTTGATTTCTTCCCTGTGTGTGGAAAAAGGCTCACTGGTAAATCCGCTAATGTCCATTGGTACACAAGTCATCAATCTTTAAACCAAAAACATAATCCGTATACAGTATGCTTGAGGCTAGTTGTGGATCTGAGTAAAGAGAACGCAGTGGGCAGCAGCTTTTGGTGTCCCATGTCGGTCAGTCATAAGATGATTCCATCAGATCAGCCCCCACAGAGAAGTGTGTCAGACTCACTCTGAACGTACCGCTGGAAATACGTTGGAAACAGGGAGGTTCTTTAAGCTACTGTGATATAAGTGCCATTTCCTCTGCTCTGACCCGTCTAACAGAGGCTCTGCCATGCCATCGCTCTTAAGCCACCTTCTTAGGCTTGCGATTCTTCCACATGACCACTCCAATGAAGGTACCTGAGGAGGGAGAATGTATGAGGTTGCTCTTAGAAGGCGAAGAATATACCATTGGTAATAAGCGGACTAAGACGGGAGATCTGTACATTCCCTCCAACACTCACCGACAAAGAGCAGCAATATCAGTGCTGTAATCCCAGGCAGGATAACGGAGTACTCCCGAGGAAGGAAATACTGGTGGACCACGTGATCGCTGTCCACAAATGGCTGAAAAAGGTTACCATATCCCAACTCAGTCAAAATGCAGGGGAATTATAATCAACTTGATCATTCTTTATTTTCAATGAGTACGTTTGATTTTGATATTTTCAGCTAAATACTAAACTCCAGAAGTATTTGGACAGTGACTTTGGGTTTTAAATGACAGTAAGGCTATGGTCTACAACGTCGTTACCGGGTCTTTCTATCTCTCCATCGTGCACCGAACATTTGATTTGGCATGCCTCCTGTTAGGGTTAAGTCTCCTATCAATGTATTCTGATTAATCTGTCTCATGATGTCCATCTTGACTTGCAATGACACTTTTGTCATCATGTGGTGAGACACCGGCAAAACTCCAAATGCAAACGCTAAAATCATTACTAGACCATAACAGCTCCCTGGTCCTACACACCCGCCCTATTAAACAGCTATCAAGGCAACTTTCCCGATACCTTTGGTACCCCAAAATGGTGGGACTGTGTATGAGACACACTGTAATTTCTAAATGGTTAATCTGCTGTAAAGCATAGTAAAATGTCAATACTTCTGGAGTTAACTGTGTATAGTTGCTTAACCTCCAGGCTATACCTACCAGTATGACGACCCATATCGTGTAGTATGAAAACAACAGGAGGCTGAACCCCACCAGGCCCATGCCAACTGCGCGATCCGCACCTGTGGCCTAAATCAAGCCGAAATACTGTATATTAGATGAAGAAAAATAACGACAGCACAAAACTACTCGTAAGTGAATATTTAAATTATTAAGAACACACAAATGGCTAATGGGCAATGCGCAAGCAACAGTACGGAATTGTCTCCTCAGTAGACTTCTGTAAGTAAACAATGACTTAGAAAGTGAGTTATACAACGACTAAAGTCTGCATTGCATTTCATTTCAAAGTTTGTTTTACCAACTGAACAAAATACAGTTGTAGCTGGCTGTCACTAGCATACGAACACGTTTTTAGATTATTTGGTTAGCAATGTCCGTGTAGCTCAATTGGAAGAATATTTCACAAAACAACAATGTATTGCATTGTTGTGGAAATGTATTCAATCGCTTCTGCTCAACTAGTTGACAACGTAAATGCTAGCTAGCCCTACAGACATCAGATAAGATAGTCCGTATTTAATCAAATGCTAGTAGATATTAACTCAAATTAAATGATTGTGCATGATTCATCGCAAACCTGAATTTATTGAGGCTTTGACCAACACATCTTACCATTTCCAAAAGTGTGTAGTCCAGTTTAGTCGAGAGTTGTGTGGTTTCCGCGTCTTAATTCCTAAAAACGTCACCAGTACTAAAATGTACTTCCGGGTCGGGAAGTAGTCAAACACGTGAGAATAGTAAGAATAGTTAAAATAGCCCTAAAATAGAGACACATTTCCAATACATTTTATTAATTACATGTTAATGTTATTGTTTGAAACTTCATCTGACTTGATGTGTAACACTACTATTGAAAATGTGTTATTTGGTTGCTACCATGTTACCTTGCTACCAGGAGAGATCTTGATTCAATATTTGTCAATATTCTGGTTCATCATCTTGTAAACAATCTCTATTTTCAAGGGTGAAAGAATGCTATAAAAATGCAGTCATACAATTGCACTCAAGGGAACCTATTCAGAGTTACTCATCTTGACACGGGCAATTCTGTATTGTGGTCAGGATGTCTAACAGTTTCCCTGCAACTGCCACAATTGCATACATATTGTTGCCACACTGTATAATTTGGCACATTTTGTATATTAAGTTTTAGAAGTACCTACTTCTGTCCATTTCGATTGCTGCAGGGATGTGGCATTCCTTCATTCATTTTTGAAGTTTGTACAAACCTTAGTCACCCATAGATAGTGATTGCATACATTTTTCATAATATGGAATCTGAAAGTGCATTAAGATTGCTGTAACGCCAATAATATCCCTTCTGCAAGCTGAGTGTGACCTGGTTGTTAAGGAATGGAGGTTGTGTTGGGTTGTAGTTTTGACTCTCTTTGGCTGATTTAACACAGTGTTTCCCAATCTTGTTCTTGGAGACCCCGAAGGGCACACGTCTTTTTTTGTATTTATAAACTCACATACCGGATTCAAATCAAAGACTTGATTGGTTGATTATGCCAATCAATAGTGTAAGTGTTTGGGCAACATGTTGAATCAAGTGTGAGTTATAGGAGGGCAAAACCAAAAACATGTACCCCTTAAAGTCCCCAGGACAAGGATTGGGAAACACAATCAACATCTAAATATAAAGGATAATTATAAAGGCACTTCACACCACTTACAACAGCTTTGAAAAAGAAAGTGAAAACAAATTCTAAAAAGATGCATTTGGCCAAAAGTAAAGAGGACAAAACATCTGAATTAGACTGCCTGTGTACACTCAGATTTAAACATGCATCTGAAAAAAGGCTTGAGTCAAAGATGTTTTCCCATCAGATCTTTTACGGAGCATATCTGACAAGACAATAGAAACTCTTCAGAAAAGAAAACCTTGGCCTTCCTTTGTAAACATATCTAGTGGCCCTGATATGGAGTGGAAACATCTATTCATCCCCAAGTTACAGTCTTCTATATTAGGGTTCGTATGAGCCATGCATTAGAAATTAGCCCACATGTTTCTCTGGTCCAACAAAAGCTTTATTTTTCCAAAATATGACATTTACACTGTTCAAATAGTCATTTACAATCTATAATAAGAAACATTCAATTACGTGTTTACAAATATTTTTCAAATTTTAGCAACATCACAGTGTTCCTCCACATTAGCCAAATGTGATAGAATAAATCAATATAGGGAAAAAGTGAGAAAATACTTTGGAGCAATGCATGTGTGTGTCCACATGTCTTTATTGTTATGAATAAATATCTCAATATTCTGGAAAATCTGAAAAATGGTAATTTCAATTGTGCATTTAGATATACTATTGAAATCATATTGAATCTCATATCTTTAATAATAGCCTCATTCTTAATCAACATAATTTGTTTGGGAGTCTAGGACTCGTGCATAGTTTTACAATCCCTTTACAAAGACAAAATGAAAAGAAACAAAAGATAAATAATTAAAATAAGGTAAAATGTTAAGTGAAGTTAGTCGTCCACACCAAAGTGCTGTCATCACGAATATCATATCAGCCAAGATTTTAAGAGAGAGTAATGGTATCTGGTCCCAAATTCATTTATGGCTCTTCCCTCCCTATGGGAGCTTTAGGAAAAGCCCATTATAATGTCAAAAGGAAAGTGATTTTAGTTTCTGAACCACGGGAGTGATTCACAGCAACGCCCTGTCTTTGAGAGAGCAAGTATCAAGTCCCTCGTCCTACAGAATGGAGTTGATGTAGAAAGCACTGACAGATACCGTATCTAAGGGCATGTCGCATCAGAGAAATCTTGCCGTTTATGTAGCAGGGGTTTGGTCATTCAGTCATATATGATTATATGCACAAGGTAATACTTGGCTCTCCATTCATGACAGCAGAACCTTACGTTAACATATAGTTCTACTTGTGTGTTAGAAAGAAAATTTCAGGTTACCAACAGTCAAGTATGTAGGAATACAAAATCCAAATGAAAGAGGGAATATACAACGAGCCCTCTTGTACAAACATACGAGAAATACAGTAGCACGAGAATCAGAAATAACTAATCATCCCAACTCTTTAATGCAGACAACATTTTTGGGTATTTTATTTTTAAATGTTTTGAAGAGCGCATGTTTTCCAGTACATCACAGCTGCAAAATAAACCAGCCAGCTGGTTTGGAAATACAAAAAAAATACTCAGTGTTGGCCATTATAACTATTAACCATTCAAATATGGTTTCGGACTGCAATATTACGAGACAAACCCTAAAATAAGGAAGGCCAAGCAAAATATAGTGGTTTTGTTGTAAAAGATGCTTTGCTAACCTTAAAATACACATTTTCAGTGTCATACAGAGGGCTTGTATCATCAACATTATGTTTCTTTTTAAAACAGAGGTGAATGGTCAATATCAGTTTGACACATTCAAAATAAAGCTAAGAAGTATATCTATGTATAATATTTCCCCATGAATGTGTATACATGTCAGTGGAGTTTGAGCTTATTTGGTACATTACACCAATACAATATTCAACCAGCAAAAACTACAATGACAATGAAGCAAGTTGGAGAGTGAAATACAAAATAAAAGCCCATTCCAACAGCATGAACAGCACATTTTGATTCTCAAAGAACCAGTCAAGGGCTGGACATTTTCTCTCTGTGCCTCAAATTTGAACTCATGCTGTGAATGTCTGCTGTGGTATAAATGACACGCGTGTGTGTATCTAAAATCCCATATTGCACTTTCAAAATACACTTTCTGAGCAGTCTTAGTATGAAAAAAGACAGGATAAGCTTTGGGTCAGAATTCCTGATGAGCGCTTTTCAGATCAACTGAAACTCAGGGGTCAAGACCCGTAAGACAGGTGAATGGCAAAATCATTTCAAATCAACCCACACACACACGCAATTACTGGCACATACACATATGTACGTACATACCCCTTGCACAGATGTACACATTTTCTCTCCCTAACCTTACAATGATGTAGGCAGGCCCACAGGCCCCGGCAAACAAACGAGGGCCTTGTAATTCTGGGGACGAGAGGGGAGTTTCTACTGAAACCTTCCATTGTTAGAGGGAGACACCAGGGACATTGTTGCACATGCACGCAGCTGCATGAGACAAACTCATTTGGTCTAACTGCAAAGAACATTTCCCTCCAAGAAAGAACAGCCTGGTTGGAGAAGGATGACCCTATACCGCTGTCGGTTATAATATCAGGGCCCCATGTCATCTACCGATAAGCATGATAACTTGTCAACATCTTATAGGGATATGTTGAGAGGCCAGTTGGACAGTTCTTATAACCAAGACCACACAGACGGCGTGGTGTTATGAAGGATTGCAAAGTTAGCCAGCCAACTTTAGCAACCCACTTTAGAAACCAAAGTATGAGCCTAACGCAAACAATGACCAGAAATAACAGGAAAACTAAGGAAAGTTAAATGGACTTTTCTTCTTTTACAGTATACTCACCAAGCCCGCTTGGTAAGGCAAACTCTATATTAGACCCAAGGGGGAAAGGAGCCAAGGGCCTAAAATAAAAGGTATTGATCGCCTGCCTCCATTAATCTAGACAAGAGTAATCAGTGAATCACAGACAATGCACTATGTATATGGCCAGCCAAATGTGCAAAAGAAATACGCAGGTCCATATAGCAACATTATCTATTGGCATATTACATTATGCATATATTAAAACAATCTATAACTTTTGAATTCTATACCATGGGTTCTTTGGCCAGTACCTTCCCCCCAGTTCTAGTACTTGTTCTGAAATCGGAGGATTGCAAAAGGGCCATCAAATATTGATCAATTTATAGTGTACACCACCCATTTGCAGCCTACGTCTGGTTCCTTTTCGCTATTTAATATTCATAAGGTTTGCTACCAACTATTTCATGGTGTTAGCATGCTACTCTCCTTTGAGTAGATATCCATTGTTTGAATAAGCTAAATGATCCCTAGCCATTATCATATACAGACATAACACAGTGTAATACAGATCACTCCGAAACCTCCCCCAGACATGGTAAACATTAATGGTTTGGACTTGAGCAAATGTTTTCAAGACAGACACTTTAGACTCCAATCCGGCTCCCTTCCTGATTATCAGTGTTGCATTACAAGTGTAATGGTCGCCTACCTCTCTAAACAAAGTAATTTTACACTTCACACCCTCAGATGAAAGCGTCCCTAAAAAAACGTTTCTGTATTATCAGATTTTTTCATCAGTTGCACCTCCCCGACACCATCACAGGTACAACACAAGATTAAACACAGGATTAATGGGTAATATCTGTTGTATAGTGACGTCGAAGCACATGCGTTGTGTGCATTTGTGTGCCAAGTAAACACAACATCAGCGTTAGTGGCTCTCGATCACCACTGGCTCAAAGACACCAGCCGTCACCCTAAAGGAAACAGAAAAGGAAGAGCTTCATTTTTATAGTTTCAATCATGACTGATCAGTCACAATACGCTATTATCACAAACCATTATAACGCGCCACCACGCTGACGCGCCACCACGCTGACGCGCCCCCACGCTGACGCGCCCCCACGCTGACGCGCCCCCACACACTCACCTGCTCCCCAGCTGAATCCCACTGAGCGCCGTGGTCCCATCTTTGCTGACAAACAGTCTGAGGTTGCTGTCTGTGTACGGAGGCCAGGATGAAAGATGGGGAAAAACACAGGAAGTGGGCACAGAGATGGAAAGGGAGAGAGAGAGAGAGAGAGTGAGCACAGGGATTCACAGAGATGGGAGATAGACAAAAAAACAAACACTTTGCATAATTTTTCATGGGACATTCAATCAACCCAGTGGCCACAGGTCTCCTCTGACCTTCTTCGCGGTTGCTGGCGTCGGTAAAGTTCTGGCTCTGGATGATCTTATCCACGATGTCGTCGGCATCGATGCGCGTGTCATCCACCCACGTCGGATGATTCTCCACCGTGTCCTTCTTCCTCCTGGCGCGCCACATGACATGCGTTAACCCAATAGAACCACGCGGGAGCCGCGCAGCTCGGCAACAACGTCTGATCCAGGAGGTCTTAGTGACTGCCCGGTAACACACTGTGCAGGACATGAGGGTCTCCTTCTCTCTCTCACCCCTTTTTAAGTGCGCCTAAACAAGATTTGATACGTTCTTTCTGATTGGTGAATAATTCTGGGCTCATTTTGGGGTAGAAATGTCATGAAATGTTAAAGTGTGTGCGTGCTGTGAAATATATTTTCGCCTGTATCTGTCCGTCTACCTGTTGTGTATTTAGCCTGTTTCTGTCCGTCTACCTGGTGTGTGTTTAGCCTGTGTCTGTCCGTCTACCTGTTGTGTATTTAGCCTGTTTCTGTCCGTCTACCTGTTGTGTATTTAGCCTGTTTCTGTCCGTCTACCTGGTGTGTGTTTAGCCTGTGTCTGTCCGTCTACCTGGTGTGTGTTTAGCCTGTATCTGGGTATGTTGTAACTTGCCTGGAGGGCCTGTTGGAGAGCAAGTTGGGGCGCGGTGGCCGTGGGGGTCTCTCGGGCTTGGCACCAGCCTCTCCGTGTGCCTGGGTGTCTACTGCCAGGGGGTGCGGGTGGGTGAGGGCGTGCGATGTCTGGGTGGGCGTGGCTAGGCCTCCGGAGGCGCTGCTGCTGGTGGAGGCGTTGCGGCGGTGGGTGAGGTCAGTCAGGCTGGAGGAACGAGAGTGCTCGGTGCTGTAGCCTGGGGGGAGTTGACACAGTCCATGAGGACGGAGATAAACCTGCCCTAAATATTACTGGAGCAACGCAAACAACTGCCCAAGATCAGAGCCTAGTGCTAACCCATAGAGGATAGCGACCTGATATCTTGCTCTGCTGGCTGGCATAGCTGGAGTTCCGTGAGTGTCCTGTGTGGAACACCTCGTCTGGACTGGACAAGCTCTGCTCCAGTTGTTCCTCAGGCAGGCCTGAACCAATTACACACAGAACATGTTATATAGGACATACAGTTCTGATGGTCTTTAACGTGATCTTAATGTGATTCGCCGTACCGGAGTGAAGGGGTGCCGAGGGGAGTCTAGGTTTGAGGGTTCGTCCCGATGACGTCCTGGTGATGCCCCCTGCAGGAAGGTTAGAGTTGCCGCCCGCCGTTCCCTCGCCCTTACGGTCCAGCTGCAGAGAGGGGTCCTGGTCCGGGACAGAAATGGATTTGGCCGTGCTAGGGGGCCTAAGGGTCACAAGGTCACGGAGAGTATTAAACATACAGATGGCATTTTGGAACAGGCACCCCAAAAGAGGCAAATGTTACTGTCTGGCTAGAAGGTAAAGGAGCAGAACATCTTGAGGATGCTGTCTGACTGGCTTTGTGGCATACACGTTTTGCTCCAAGAGGTGGCGCCAGAGGTCTTACTCACGTTTTAAAACACGGATCACCCGACAACAGTGTCATTCCAATAGTAACCTAGGAAAGTGACAGTCACAAAAATGTTGATCAGTATTAATTTAACCTGTTTGCAGGCACTGAAATTAGTGGCTGAATTAGGTGCCTAATTCTATATTGTTGCACAACAATGTTTCTATGGTAACAAAGCAAGTAAGGTGCTAACCAAGTGAAAGAAGCCAATGAGGTATAGGCCAGTGTGGCACCACACAAGATCTGTTAGACAAGAGTTTAGGGGCTCCCCTGTCGTTTACATGCCAAACAGCAATCCACTCAAGGCTAACCCTTCAGTCAACTCCAACAATTCCTGGACAAGTCTAAACATGGCTTTTCGCACTCAGTACCAAAAGCTCATGTTAATGTGTGTGTGTGTGTGTGAGAGAGAGAGAGAGACTGTGTGTGTGTGTGTGTGCGCGCGTGTGTGAGAGAGAGGGTTTGCTGTTACCTTGAGAATGGAGTTGTCCTGGCGAGTGTTCTTGGTGTCGTAGCCTTCCAGGATACAGCAGCGTACAGTGGAGCCTGACCCAGCAAACTCCGCCATGTTGAGGTCAGCAAAGCCCAGCTGGGGGGAGGGGGGCAAAACAGAAAGGGCAGAGGGGATGGGCGTGAGGCGATGGGACTGATTGGAACAGTGTGCCATTGCGAGGGTCATGCCGTTTTTAGAAATGCCTCATTTCAGAGTGAGGTGGTTGTTTTGAAACCAGCCCCCCCCCGCACACATTAGACGTTTTCATGAAACACGCCGTGTGTCCTTGCTTTAGGCTTGCCATTTCCATGTTTCTTACTCTAGGGCCAAGTAAGCAAATGGTTAACACACACACACACCCGCTCAAACGCATGCACACACACCTCCCCCAACGCCCAGAGTGCTGTTACATAACCACAGGCATGTGAGGCTGGCGAGGCAAGGTCATCCAACCATGATTTCACTGGAACAGGGACAAACGGTGCTACCTCGCACAAGCTCCTCAGCTTCCTTTTCATCTTTCCGTCCCATTATACCACCACTCTCTATTCCTCTCCATTGTCTTTCCCGCTGTCTTTCTCTCTCCTTTCCATTGGTCTTTCCATTTTATTATCTGCCTCCTTTCCCTCGCGTTTCTCTCGGCATTCGGCCATCTGGAAGACCGCAGATATGCAATAAAATAACGTGAACTTGCAGCCAGACCGTTGCTGACATTACAGGAGACGGTGGTGCCCTTTAGATGCATTGAGAATAGGGACGGGTACCGAATTTGAACGAATCTTTTTGGAACTAGGAACTTACTAGCGAAATGCTTTTTTTAAATTCTGTTCCAATGGGATGAGCCTTTCAAACAACAAGTGCGTGCTTCGTGATGATCTATTTGTTGAACTCTTGGCTTGATGGGGCGGGGTTTTGAAGAACATGCACAAGCATATGGAAACAGTCACAGGCCCGGCCATTTGCTCAGCAACCAGTAGCTAGCTTCCGTCTAAGAAAACCACTCTGGTGCAAACTGGAGTGTTGATTACTTGTGCTGGAATAAACCGATCTGCCTGTAGTTTTAGCTAGCTAATGAGACTGGCTACTGTAGATTTAAAGGAGCAGCCAATACTTGGATCTAAAGTCAGGCGGCATTTTGTTGTACTTAAAATGAAGCTAGATGCAATTGATACAGTAAAAGAAAATCACCTGAACTTATGGCTGCACAAGCAAGTTAGGAAAACATGTAAATGCATGGTTTAAACCTCAGACAAGAAAACTGCCGAAGTAACGTCAGTCCAACTCCCACAATCTCACCTCCGTCCTACATCCTCTCGCCGTTAAATCAATTTGTAAGAACATTTATTTGTTAGAATTTGGTACCGAAACGTGGAACCTAAACATTTCAAAATATACACAACAGGTATTAAGTGGTAGCTAAAGTCAGCATTATTTGCATCTAACATTACATGTACCTAATTTTCTTAATATATCCACAAACCTTAATATATGCATGTTGAGTATTAGTTTTGAATTTAAGACTTGGAGTGTTTTTTTTTTACTGAAACAAAAATGCCTCAATACGGGGTAAGCCGATTAATAAAATAGTTCTGTCCCTAAATGGAGTCTTCATATATAAACATCTTTCCCAACCATTGCACAGACAAACCAAACCTTGTGTAAACCGTTTCCCCCGATTCCCTAACAACGACTAGTGACTCTTTGTTTACAAGATCATGCAATGAGACCTAACTTGCAACGGTTTCAGCAAAAACCACTATGACAAAAACCTTAAATTTTATTGCAACCCAAAACCTGTCAATTAAAGGGGAAGAACAGTAAACGTTTGATAAACATGGCCAAATTCCATCCAAGTCATGGTATTGATATAAGCATTTCATTTTATTACTTTTCATTTTGTTTATTGACTAATTTCGTATACCTTTTCGTTATTTGTGTTTGTAAACAGTTCAGGTATATTGGACCAAAGCATGGATCTCTAAACTGCATACACTGTATGATCTGTTTACCTTTCGAATGTCGGTTCACAGTAAAGAGGTAGTCGATTGTATTTATATTTTTACCCCTTTTTTTTAATCCCCAGACTTCTGTTTTCAAGCTATATAATCAAACCGTCTCACCAGTAATTTTCTAAATGTCAAATCAGACTACAATGTACTTGTGCTCCTACTCCTTCTTTTTATGTGGTCAGAAGCCATGGTTTTTTTTACCCACAAAAGAGCGACATGCAAAGCATTTTCATGCACACTGTAAACGGTAAGTCTCTTCCCACAGCCATCTCTGACAAATACATCTCTGGGTTGAAGGGTCAATGCTAAGTGTCCGGCAGGCTAGACTACACAGTCAGTTTGGCAGACAGTGGCCTGTACTAACGAGGGGACGCCTAACTGGGCAAATGCATGAAAACACAGAAGTATTAGTTATTTTCCACAGTCATTGTCCTCTCTCACTGTACCGCTGTGTTAAAGACCCAGAGCGGTCTCTCTTTGACCCTCTGTGTTTGAGGTCCAAAGCGGTCTCTCTCTGACCCTCTGTGTTTAAGGCCCAGAGCGGTCTCTCTCTGACCCTCTGTGTTTAAGGCCCAGAGCGGTCTCTCTCTGACCCTCTGTGTTTAAGGCCCAGAGCGGTCTCTCTCTGACCCTCTGTGTTTAAGGCCCAGAGCGGTCTCTCTCTGACCCTCTGTGTTTAAGGCCCAGAGCGGTCTCTCTCT
>JACXGK010010076.1:0-18645 GCA_016801125.1 Novumbra hubbsi
CTCCCCTGTGCGCGTGGCACCCCGGCGTTCGACGTCGCCGGCCTTCTAGGCACCACCGTCCGTGTTTGTCTTGTTACCCATGTCCTGTGAACGCATCCCTCCCTGATTCCAAACAGCTGCGGCTCATTGCCGGCCTATTTAATCCCTCATGTGTCTTGTCTCTGCGTTCGTTATTGTCTATCTGTTTTCGTGTAGGGCAAAGAGGTGCTCTGTGGCAGGGTATCTATAAAGCCACGTATTGCTACTTGAACTATCGGTAGTGTTCAGTCCTACCGCACACCATAGGTAATAAAACCTATTTGAACCTATTCGCCTACCTGCAGTTTGGTCTCCTTCTTCCACGTTACAGTTACGTTTCTATGTTGTGTGTATAACCCTGTTTCCAAAGTTGGAATGCTATGTAAAATTTTTATAAAAACAGATTGCAATACTGTGCAAATCAGACTATATATCGAATGTTGAAACTAAGAAATGTTACTGTTTTTGGAAAGATATATGCCCACTTTGAATTTGATGCCAGAGGCACGATTTAAAAAAGTTGGGACAGGGGCAACAAAAGACTGGAAAATTTGTGGAAGGCAAAAAAACAACCAGTTGGAACATCTCACAACTAAATAGTTTAATTGGCAACAGGTCAGTAACAGGAATGGGTATAAAAAGATGTCTTTCAGAAGTAAACATGGGGATGGGTTCACCACTCTATTAGACTGTGCAGGCAAATATTGCAACAATTTCATTAAAATAACATCTCAACTCATCACCCATGGTACGTAATATCAAAATAGAAAGTTTCAGAGAGTCTGGAGAAAACTCAGTATGCAAGGGACAAGGCCAAAAACCAATATTGGATGGTTGTGGTCTTTGGGCCCCACTGCATTGAAAACAAACATTATTGTGTAGTGGACATCACTACATGGGCTCAGGAACACTTCCAAAAACCGTTGTCTATGAACAAAGTACATCGCTGCACCCACACTGTAAATGACTCTAAAATGAAAAGAATAAACAAAATCTAGAAATGCTGCAGCCTTCTCGGGCCTCAATCTTATTTAAGAACTGGGGCAAATTGGAAAACTGGCCTGTGGTCTGACCAATAGAAATTTGCATTTTTTGGGAATCATGGATGCCACATCCTAAAGAGGGATCATCCTGGTTGCTATCAGCTAACAAGTCTAAAGCCAGCCTCAGTTATGGTATGGGGTTGCGTTAGTGCACATGGCATGGGTGACTTGCACATCTGTGAAGGTACCATTAATGCTGAACAATAAAAGGTTTTTGAGGAACATATGCTCAATTAATTGTAGGGATATATTATTTGCACATCATTGCATCCTCTTTTGATTTGCATTTTACACAACGTTACAACTTTTGGAAACAGGGTTGTATTTTAGCTCTAGTTTTGCTGTTTCTATAATCTGTTTGCATCACCTGCGTTTATTGGTTTCACCTGTATATCATTATAATGGTTTCACCATTGTCTAGTTTAGTCAATTCACCTGTTTCCTATTTGCTCCTTGTTATGTTCCTAGTTACGTTCCCCCTGTCCCTGTGTTTCTTGTCCGTCATTGTTTGCTGTTAGTTGTTTTTGTGACGTTGCTGTTTCATGTCTCCTAACCGAAGTGTCTGGATTAAAGAACCTTCCTTAAAAGTCACCTCTGGGCCTGTGTCCTACCACATCCCCAGCGTGACAAACCATATGGTTTTAAACCATTTACCATTTATAAACCATGTTGAGGTGGTAAACCGTTTTTCAGTGTGTTACCTCATGGAATTCCAAGCTGACCTCATGCTAAAATAACTACCATATCCACTGGATGTTCTGCATTGACGTAGAACAAGACAAAACAACTGTGCCTCTCCAATGGGCCTTCAACATGGTTTAGGCAGTGGTTCTCAACCAGGGGTAAAAGAAGGGTACTTCCAACTATTCAAAGGTGGCACTTAAGAAGACTCTTGAAATCTTAGGTTTACCGGTCAAGGGGTTCTCCAGAAAAGTTCAGTTGGTGCTAGAGTAACCGATTACATCTCAGATCCATTGCAAGCACCTGTGATTATTTGTTTTACTATAAAGAGCGTCTGCTGAAAGGAATATAACAAATGTATTGCACAGAAAGACAATATCAAATCAAATGAATAATCAAGGACTTGGGACCATCAGATAATATTTTTCCTTGTCCTTGTTTTGAGTTCATTATTATTTTCCTTTCAACTGGATTTCTTTTCATTATTTGATCACATTCATTTCAGGTGTAGGACCACTTCAAGAACAGCAATCGGTGTATAACACATTGTTGAACAAAATAGGCAGATAGAACCTTCTAGTCCTAATGTCACACGCTGTAGATTTGCTGAGCTCCTTCTTCACTTCACAACACACATGCGTCCGGACCAGTTACCCATTTCATTGTCTACCGACATACTCACACACGAGGCGAAAACATAACACAAGCTCCCCCCACCACCACCTTTACGTCACACACACTGTTTGCACACAATGTAATCATCTGGTTATATTTAGCGAACTGACTCGGGGACTCAGAGAAGAGTACGGTCATAATGGGATTTGTGTTGGAATCCAATCTGTGTTTAATGGAGTTATGGTGTGACTCTGCTCCAGTATGAATCATCATTAGGAGAGACTGAGGGTCCCAGGTTCAAAAGCAACCTGATTAGCTACCTTTTAACGTGACGTTACATCACAGGGCTAATGGCTGAGCTGGAGTGGCTACAGATGCATCAATCACAACGGCGGGAAGAGCTAGTCTTCTGCTGGTGAAGAGGAAACGCATACACACACTCTCTGTGAGCAAGTAAGGATCGATATACCACGCAGCGTTATATTGGAGGGATACACACACAGCCTAGCCATTTGAGAGTAGGGTACACAGACAATAAATACTGAAAAACACGGTAATATCACAGATTACAGACTGAGCAGGAGATACACTTAGCGTGTCACTTCTTGTGGATTTAATTTGTTGAGGGTTTCTGCATGGGTGGTTATGGCACATTTCCGTCTCAGACACTTGCACATGCAAGCACGCATACGCTAACATGTCACACACACATTTATCCACCTGAGGCTCTCCGATTTCCTGTCTTCTATTTCTTGTGTGAGGGGCGCAACTTGATACTTCAAACTTATCGGATTGATAGATTTCATTTTCCTCTGGTGACTGTTTCCCACTCCTTTTTGTAGCCTTTGTTTTTTTATATTAAAATAACAACCACAGAAACATTTGTAATGACCTGTCAAGCCACGGTAACGGCTGACATTAGATACGAATGTTTTCACATGCATCTGTAGCAAGACGGCATCTGAAGACCCTGGTAAGCTTTGTTGGCTTGGCATTTGTCTGTTTGAATGGAACGCAATGGTCTCGCCCACTCCCTTGTTGTGGATTCAACACACCTTCTCGATGTAATAATGCACACAGAGAAGAATGGCTGGATCCAAGAGCAGGAGGTTTATTTAGAAGGTACAACGGTATATCAAGAAACAGGCTGGCATGTCAAAGCGCCGGCAGAATGTCGGTAACTGGTTATCAAGGTAGACAAGAGGCCAAAGTACAGAAGAGGATAATCTAGAGAGGTGGTCAGGCAGAGGGTTGGTAACTGGGTTTCATGGTAGACAAGAGGCTGAAGTACAGAACAGAAAGTACAGAAGATAATTCAGAGAGGTTGTCAAACAAGCCCCGGTCAAAATATTGAGAGAGACTACAACATTTATCTAAGGCCTGTCTGACCTGGGGTAGAGTATTAAATCACACAAACATTACCTCACAAAAACAGGGTGTAAATGACCAGGCTTAAATAGAGAATGCTAGGAGAAAGCTAGGGGGAGCACAGTTGAGTGTCATTAGCTGGTTATTACTCAGGTGATTTTGATCTGCTGTGAGGGGTGCGTTCAAGGGATTTGGTGAATGAGGTGTGTTTCCCAGCCTGGTGGGAAGGTTGAGGATGAGTGGTGGAAGCAGACCTTACACTAAAGTCCTACATCTAAAAATATATAACTTCTATATAGATTTTTACTTTGATTTAATCATTTCAAATAGTTACAGATGAGATAAGATAGTATTAGATAATTTAAAGCCATGACAAGATGTTGTCTTGATGGTAGCATATGTTGCTGCAAAACCTTTAAATATTGTTAAGGATTAATGGTGCTACACGGATGTACAAGTCACGAATGCCATGTGCGCTAATGCACCCCCATACCATGACAGATGTTGGCTTGAACTGTGTGCTGTTTGCAAACTGGATGGTTCCCCTCCTCTTTAGCCTGGAAGATGTGGCGTCCATGATTCCCATGCATAATTAAATTTTTTGATTTGTCAGACCACAGGACAGTTTATATATGGTTTTTACTTTGAATGGTAGAGTTTTAACTTGCATTTGTGGATCACAGTGTTTTCGAAAGTGTTCCTGAGCTCATCCAGCAATGTCCACTACAGAATAGTGTTTGTAATGCCGTGCTGCCTGAAGCCAGAAAATCACGGCCATCCAATATTGGTTTTCAGCCATCTCCCTTGCGTAAAGATATTTCTCAAGATTCTCTGAACCTTTTAGTGATATTATGTACTGCAGATGAAGAGATCCCCAAACTCTGTGCAATTATATACAGTGGGGAGAACAAGTGTTTGATACACTGACGATTTTGCAGGTTTTCCTACTTACAAAGCATGTAGAGGTCTGTCATTTTTATCATAGGTACACTTCAACTGTAAGAGTAAGAGTAAAAATCCAGAAAATCACATTGTATGATTTTTAAGTAAATCAATTGCATTTTATTGCATGACATAAGTATTTGATCACCTACCAACCAGTAAGAATTCCAGCTCTCACAGACCTGTTAGTTGTTCTTTAAGAAGCCCTCCTGTTCTCCACTCATTACCTGTATTAACTGCACCGGTTTGAACTCGTTACCTGTAGAAAAGACACCTGTGCACACAATCAATCAAACAGACTCCAACCTCTCCACAATGGCCAAGACCAGAGAGGACATCAGGGATTAAATTGTAGACCTGCACAAGGCTGGGATGGGCTACAGGACAATAGGCAAGCAGCTTGGTGAGAAGGCAACAACTGTTGGCGCAATTATTAGAAAATGGAAGAAGTTCAAGATGACGGTCAATCACCCTCGGTCTGGGGCTCCATGCAAGATCTCACCTCGTGAGGCATCAATGATCATGAAAAAGGTGAGGGATCAGCCCAGAACTACACGGCAGGACCTGGTTAATGACCTAAAGAGAGCTGGGACCACGGGTCTAAGAAAACCATTAGTAACACTACGCTGTCATGGATTAAAATACTGCAGCGCACGCAAGGTCCCCCTGCTCAAGCCAGCGTATGTCCAGGCCCGTCTGAAGTTTGCCAACAGCCAGGGCAACTAAGCAGTGGCTACGTAAGAAGCATCTCAAGATTCTGGAGTGGCCTAGCCAGTCTCCAGACCTGAACCCAATAGAAAATATTTGGAGGGAGCTGAATGTCCTTATTGCCCAGCGACAGCCCCGAAACATGAAGGATCTGGAGGTATGGAGGAGTGGGCCAAAATCCCTGCTGCAGTGTGTGCAAACCTGGTCAAGAACTACAGGAAACATATGATCTCTGTAATTGCAAACAAATGTTTCTGTACTAAATATTAAGTTCTGCTTTTCTGATATATCAAATACTTATGTCATGCATTGAAATGCAAATTAATTACTTAAAAATCATACAATGTGATTTTCTGGATTCAGTCTCTCACAGTTGAAGTGTACTTATGATAAAAATTACAGACCTATACATGCTTTGTAAATAGGAAACCTGTAAAATCAGCAGTGTATCAAATACTTGTTCTCCCCCTGTATTTAGCAATGTTATTCAACTTATTGTACCCAATCACGTTACTGCCCTGTTGCCAATTAACCTATTTTTGAGATGTTCCACCAGTTGTTCTGGAAATTACACAACTTTTCAAATTTTTTGATACCACCATCCCACCTTTTTTGAAACATGTTGCTGACATTCTACAAAACATTTAAAGTTACAAACAGTTTTTCTGTTTCAACATTTGGTCTGATTCTTTGGACTATTTGCTAGTGAATATAGGGTTTAAATTATTTGCACATTATTGCATGCTGTTTTTCTTTACATTTTACACAGCATCCAAACTTGAAACGGGAACCGGGGACAGAAGCAGGTAAACAGGAATGTATAAGTGATTGGAGTTTCTACAGCCGTTGCATATATTTTAATGTTTGTGCGTTTTATATTTTGATTGTTGCTACACACACAAACACATGCGCTTGGTCAATGACACAATTTCCTGCAAGTGAAAATGTAAATGTTGTTCAGGGACTGGCTCGGAATTGGGTCTGGAGCACCTGCTTGGAATGTCCTCAGAAGAAAAATCATACACACAAACACACACATAAGGCAGAAGCACACACACATTGGAAAACACATACTCATTCTCTCAGAGTGAATTTTTAGGCCAAACGGAGCGTGTCTGATTGCTCCTGGAAAGAGTGCTGTGTCTCCACGGCCTATTCATTATGTATAGCGAGAGCTACCTATTTTTAGCGAGAGACTCGCTAGCTCCTTGCCAGGGAGGGAAGACACTTCGATCTATGGGATGAATGCTTAATCACTGTTGTTGTGACTAAGAGATAGAATAGAGAGGAAGACACAACAAACAACAACCCCCAAAAAAGCTCTCAGCTTTGGGGCTTATGGGGTGAACAATCTGCTCTGTTGAGACCAGTGGAACGGGGATATCATTTCCCTGCTTCAAGCTGCTGCAGACACGTGACAAAGATGAACAGAGAGATAGACAGAGTCAGACCGAGAGATAGAGAGTCAGAGAGAGAGAGATAGAAAGACACAGAGAGAGAGATTGAGAGACAGATAGACGGACAAGAAGACAGACAGACAGACAGACAGAGAGACAGAGATGGAGAATAGCTCCATGCTGATCTTGTTCTAACTGCTGAAACAGCATTTTTAGCTTTCACACACACACACACACACCATGCTATGCGACTCACTGTGTTAAATGAAATAAAATGTCAATAAACAGTTTACCCATCCAGAGCCCGGAAAACCTACTGCCTTCTGTGGTTCTAAGTGCACACACATACACACTCTTCACAACTTGACTAAGGTTAATGTGCCATGGAGGGCCTCTGGCTAATTCCGCTGGTGTCTGCATTTGCAACCCCTGTCCAATGCTTTGGCCTGGCTCTGTTACAGGCTAACAGGCTCAACAGCTTCTCATCAATATACTTCAGACTAACTGTAGGTCTGACAGGAGTAGATAGATGGATCAGGAGAAGACTGGACTAACCTCAGGTCTGAGACACCAAACACGATGTAAAGTCTATTTGAATAAGACCAAGGAGCAAACCTGCGTGATTCAAAGCATCGGTTGACCTACAAGTGGTTTCAAACAACCGCTCTCAACATGGCAGCAGCCTTCCCTGTTGGTTCTGAATTGGAGAACAACAACAACCTTTCCCAGAAGTCAACCTTCCAATCCAAGGCCACGGTCGTGTTCCATTGTGGGTGTGGTAGCAAAGCAAACTCTATTTGCATGCAATTTACATATATTAAAATGCATTAGAATTTCTCCTGACAGCAGAAAACGTTGCATGAAAAGGCGACGCTCCTCACCCACACCCGCGGGAGACGCACTACCGGCAAAAGTTAGACCAGGCTCACCTCAGTTGGCGGTCCCCACTCTTCTAAAGAGCACGATTTTCATGGGGGTGTGGCAGTTGTGTGGGGCTGGATGCCCTGTGAGGGGGATTTATGCTGGGGAACGGGACTCCTAAGGAGCTATGCTAGATAATAGCATACGTGCCGGCGCATTGCGGGCATCTTCCTGATGCGAAGACACAAATGAAAGCGTGTTTCTTCTGTCTTGCCTAACAGTCAAGTATTTGATTGTCACGTTCTTTTGTCCGTGTGTGCTGCTAACATTATCGTTTTTTTTCAAGTGCAAGGCGAGACACACATACGGGTATGCACACGCGCACACACACACACACATACACACACTCACAGAAACACAACCCTCAGGAGAGTGCCTATGCAGAAAGTAGAACTCAGAAACCACAAGCTTGCTTTAAAAACCACTTTTTTTTTTTCTGGTATTGAAAGTGCCATATATAATTCAGTAGAATTGGAATGAATGGTTCTTATTTTTTAAAATTCATGGAAGGATATGGAGCTTTGAAAGATGCAATGCATTTTCATCAGCAAATCTGAGAGGGAGTGAAAGCATGGTTTGTGATTGTAAATACTAGATGGAATGTGTGTGTGTGTGTGCATGCAGGTCTGCGTGTGTGTGTGTCTACGCACATGTTGGTCTTTTTGTGTGTTTGAAATGTAAATAGTAGCATTTACTTGCATGGTGTGTGTTGTCACAGCTATTGTGGGGATGAAAAAGAGAGGAAAAGGGAGATTAAAAGGAATAAGAGATGAAATGGTGAGATGAAATGAAATGGTGGGAGGACATTAAATGGTGAGAGGAGATGAAATGGTGAGAGGTATGAAATGGTGAGAGGAGATGAAATGGTGAGAGGACATGAAGAGGTGAGAGGAGATGAAATGGTGAGAGGAGATGAAATGGTGAGAGGAGATGAAATGGTGAGAGTAGATGAAATGGTGAGAGAAGATGAAATGGTGAGGACATGAAATGGTGAGAGCAGATTAAATGGTGGGAGAAGATGAAATGGTGAGAGGAGATGAAATGGTGAGAGGAGGTTAAATGGTGGGAGAACATGAAATGGTGAGAGGAGATGAAATGGTGAGAGGACATGAAATGGTGAGAGGTATGTATTATTTACTTCTGATAACTACAAACATGTGTTGAATGCATATACTTCTGATAACTACAAATATGTTTCATACACTTCTCATAACTACAAACACTATTCATATATTTCTAAGGTATTGATTGACTCAGTGTTATACTACATGGACAACAGTAAAGTAGTTCCAGTACCATGCCACCTTCCGGGCAGTGTGTAGTTGGAAACATTTAGTTTTTATTACTGGGACAAAGGATTGCCTGGCTTCATGTGTACCTGGGACCCCATAACAATTTGAGAAGTTCACACTTTGATTTGGAGGTTGTCTCGGATTTATCACTGCCTTGAGGCTCTCACTCTTTTTCTTTGAATGTTTCTCTGAGAGATGTTTGCACTTAGATTACTGCAAATGATACAAGTGTTACAACCCTTTCAATGTCGGATTTGCGGTACAGTGAAACTCAGGAAAAAAACTGGAGGAAAAACAGCGTAGTTTCCTCCAAAAACGTGTCATTCTTTTAACCACTATATAATCGTTTCTGTGCTGTTTTCCCCCACTGTAGCATGTGGTATTGATCAACACCCAAGTAATTACTATACTTGGCCACTAGCTCCATGACTGGACCCTGGTTGTCAGTGGGAGGGTGCTGTTTTATAGCATTTATATATTATGTGTTCAGCACTCAACGGGGGTTTGACAGATCACTTAACATTCTCCAAGAATGGCCGTTCTCCATCCCAGAGGAGTCTGACCAGTTCTCTGGTTCCTGATGACGTTCTATATCGTCCTATATCTCAATGCTGGGAGCCTGGAGCCAAGGGTTTGAGAGGTGTCAAACGGTGCCCGTGTCCCAACCTCGTCCGGTGGGTTTCTATTGGTCACAGACCCCCTGCTTGTCTTCTTTTTGACCCTTTTCCTCTGCCATTTTCTATCCTCTCTCTGTCCATCTCTGTCCAGGAGCTCCTAATCACCACGGTGGATCCACCCTGCGGCCCCCGCTACCGCCCCCTCACAACCACCAGACCATGTCCCACCACCACCAGTCCTCGGCCAACAGCCTGAACAGGAACACCCTGAGGGGGGGTAGGAACACCATCCACGCCCCTCCTCACGTGCCTGGGGACGGGCCCACCACACCAGAGTCCGTTCAGCTACAGGACAGCTGGGTTCTGAATAGCAACGTCCCACTGGAAACCAGGTGAGAATCTAGTGGCAATTCAATACACGGCGGCTTTACAGAGTATTCAGTATTCACTTTCTCCGTATGGTTTTGTGTCACGGACTGAGTTTTGCCATTGGCCCCCGATAATGACAAATGTGTGCCAATTTATTTAAATGAAATAACTGTGATATGCTATGTGGGTAAGTACAAGCTCATGTGTGCATGTGTTGTTCATTGAACGTTCTTGAGATGTCTGTAGAAATTAATTGGAGCCCAGTTGTGAGAAATTCAATTGATTGGACAAAGGCACACACCTGGCTAGCAAGCTATGAAGTCCAAGGAATTCTTCATGGACCTCAGAGATTTGTTTTGAGGCAGAAATCTGGGGAGAAATTGCTGAAGCAATGAAAGTTCTCAGGAGCACAGTGGGCTCCATCAGTTTGGAACCACTAAGACTCTTCCTAATGATGGATGTCTGGCCAAACTAGGCAACCAGGCAAGACTGGCCTTGACCAGGGAGGTAATCAAGCACACATTGCCTACTCTAACAGACTTTCAGAGTTTCTCCGCAGATATGGGAGCCACTTAAAAGTGTCACTAATGGCAGTGGTATAAAAATGAAAAAGAAACATTATATTTAAATATAATGTGCAGTGAAAGCTGCATAATCAATGACCACCATAAAACAAGTATATATGTAAAGTTAATAAGAAAAGACAAACTCATACTGTTGCTTGGTTGATGATCGCGTATTGTGTTTTAGTTTTGTTTCTGGTGTAGCAGGTGGAACTACACACTGGAAAGCAGTGTTACAGAATATGTGACTACAAACAGGAAGGATTCTAGCTTTGTCTTCCAACACTGTTTACTCTGCACCTGCATTTTTAACAGGCCCGCACATGCTCCCTGCAAAAAGCAAATCATACAGACACAAACGGATGCCACATACATACAAACACTCCCTGTGGTGTTTTTCCTGCTGCAATCCAACCTGATCCCACGTCGGATCAGACTGACAGAACAACATGCAGTATGAATGCACCTCATGATTTCTTCATCGAGACAGGTCTGACGACTGTGTAATGCTGCTAGGTGCTTCACTATAACAGGCAGGCACAGCCAGGGAATGGAACTGGAAGCACACCCACAAACACATGCAAAATGCTAAATACTGCATGAACACAGACCCAGGATTTTTCACACACGTACACACACGAATGAGGTGTTGTTCGCACTAACTGAGACTGCCGTAGTGTTTTAGGTGATGGTTGTTTTGCTTTTTACACATTTTATATGACGATTTTTGAAATGCAACAAAAGTGCATATGTCTTTCACTCTAAATACAAGAGACATTTTACCACCTGGATTCTGTCCCAAAGTTCTATAATTGGAATATATACTGTGAAGAACTGTTGAAAACAATGTGCTTTGGAAAACTCCTCTGCCCACAATTATGTTGTGAAGGACTCCCCTGACTAGGATGTTCTGAGAAGGACTTCCCTGACTAGGATGTTTTGTGAAGGACTCCCCTGAATAGAATGTGCTGTAAAGGACTCCCCTGACTACGATATGTTGTGAAGGACTACCCTGACTACGATATGTTGTGAAGGACTGCCCTGACTACGATATGTTGTGAAGGACTCCCCTGTCTAGGGTGTACTGTGAAGGTTTCCCATGACTTAAATGTGCAGTGAATTTCTCCCATGACTAGGATGTTCTTATTGGATTGCCTGTCTTCAGGTACATTTTCTCAGTTTTTCTGCTGAACTCAGTTGGTCAGCTGATAAACTAACCAGCTAGTCTTACCTTACCTTACCAACACAACTGACAATTTACTGGTCATCAAAGGAGCTACAGTAGCTGGTTGTGCTGCTCATAGCTAGAAAACCAGCTAGCTTATTGAAGACTTGCCATTTGCGAACAACATTAGCTATGTCTAATAACTTCAGCTAGCTCATTTGATGACTATATTTGTTTTCTTAATGGGCAAACTGCAACAATTTCTTAGGTCTGCAGAAGTGCATATTAGCTGCCACTTCACCTTCATCAAAGTGCACAGGAACGTTGATATCTGGCCCCTCCCATCCCAGTTACCCCCGGTTCCAAAAATTGTTCTCTGGCAGCAAGGCGGTACATTACATCCAGCCACCTGAACAGATTATTTCCCTCTACGGTGGCCCTTAGCAACTGGCCATCTGTCCCTCCGAGACTATTAGGACTGTGCTCACCACATTAAGACACCTCCCAAATGTCAACGAAATAGCTGTACTGTTCTACATTCAAACTGCTACAATACTGCACTATGAACATGGGTAGATTTAGTGTACTCTCTACCGTTAGCAACACCAGAAGCAAAGAATGTGTGAAGAATAGTTATGCCATTCACTGGATGTGACTTTCTATTTAGTGACTGTGTCTGCAGATGGACAAATACTAATATTTTTCTTAGCAGAGGGTTCAGGGGATATGGGTTGGTCATGGCAGTAAGCCCTGTCAAAGTGACCTCCAGACAGCCCTGCCAATCCCTTCCCTCTATCCCAAGGATAGGCTCTCATGTCTGGGCACAGAGAGAGGAGAAGCGGGGTAGTCTGGCTGGAGTTCCTGGAGCCAGATTCAGCTTCAGAGCCAAACAAGAATAACCCTTAGACTTATACCTATACTATCTCTCATTACAATCAGCTTTGGGATTTTTTTTACACTTTACCCTGAGTGTGTCTCTGTGTGTGTGTGTTTGTGCGCTTGAATAGTCTGGACAGGTTAGAAGGGTCAAGATCGATCATCCAGAAATGTACCTGGGCAAAGCTGGCAGTGCCAAAACAGGAGAGGAGATAGGAAAAACTGAGAGAGGAGGTGATGGAAGGAGATTGTTTCAGGGGAGAAACAGGAATAGTGGATAAGGACACACATAACGGTGGGGTCAGGGACCGACAGGGAGGTGTGGGGAGATAGATTGAGATTGTGTGGACTGAGATTGAAGGGAGATGAAATGTGTTACTATGTGTGTGTGTCTGTGCGAGTGTGTATGCTTGTGTACAGCACATAGTTTAATTTCCAATCCAAAAACCCTGTTAGCCAGCTGGTGCCAGCTTCAATCTCTCAGCTCCTCACATCCCTATTTCTGTCTTAGACCTCTCTAGAAGCTCAATGTGAGGGTCACATAAACTTGATTTAACCAGGGAAAGAAGGACAGGAGAGGCCATTCGCTCATGAGTGCATACACAGCGCCATCGGGAAGTATTGAGACCCCTTCACTTCATTGTGTTCCGAACTGAATGTAAAATTCTGTTATAGACTCAATGTATAATTCTGTTATAGGCTCAGTTTATAACCGATTTAATTGTTTTTTTGCCACCCAATACCACATAACAATAATATTTTCTATGTTGGGCTACTTTCAATCATGTAAAAACGTGCTACAAAAACCCATTGTGTATTTTCAGATTGAATAACAAACCCGACAAAAATGAAATGACAGAACAAGCAGCACTGGGATGCCCGGTAAGGGATGTTTCTAGAACAGTTGTGGTGACTAGGCAACAGCCCAGAAATGGAACAGTAACTGCAAAGTGGGAAAGTACGTTTGAAAAGAGGAACAGAGAGGCAGAGAAGAGAGCCACGCAAAAAGTACCTGAATTATGAGGAGAGACATGCAGAAAGTACCTGAATTGTGAGGGGAGACATGCAGAAAGTACCTAAATTATGAGGAGAGACATGCAGAAAGTACCTGAACTATGAGGAGAGCCAAGCAGAAAGTACCTGAACTATGAGGAGAGACATTCAGAAAGTACCTGAACTATGAGGAGAGACATGCAGAAAGTACCTGAACTATGAGGAGAGACATGCAGAAAGTACCTGAACTATGAGGAGAGCCAAGCAGAAAGTACCTGAACTATGAGGAGAGACATTCAGAAAGTACCTGAACTATGAGGAGAGACATGGAGAAAGTGCCTGAATTATGAGGAGAGACATGCAGAAAGTACCTGATCTATGAGGAGAGACATGCAGAAAGTACCTGAATTATGAGGAGAGACATAAAGAAAGTACCTGAACTATGAGGAGAGCCAAGCAGAAAGTACCTGAACTATGAGGAGAGACATTCAGAAAGTACCTGAACTATGAGGAGAGCCAAGCAGAAAGTACCTGAACTATGAGGAGAGACATTCAGAAAGTACCTGAACTATGAGGAGAGACATAAAGAAAGTACCTGAACTATGAGGAGAGCCAAGCAGAAAGTACCTGAACTATGAGGAGAGCCAAGCAGAAAGTACCTGAACTATGAGGAGAGCCAAGCAGAAAGTACCTGAACTATGAGGAGAGCCAAGCAGAAAGTACCTGAACTATGAGGAGAGCCAAGCAGAAAGTACCTGAACTATGAATGCTGAAGATGGTGGTCAGATGCTGTTTTTATTTCTCCGACTTTCACCCAGATCCAGAGTTCCGTGTCCATTGAATGTGATGAAACACGGTGTTTGACTGTCAACTACGTAACCTTGTATCTGACCCTGTTAGACGCCAGGTCAGATTATCGGGAAATCTTAACGTGAACATCCATGACTAATGGGAGTGTGGCTGTTATGTTTAAATGTCATCTGGGACACTGCCGATCGGCTGGTTTGCCATTTGATCCTGAGGGTGGTTCAGCGCCCGTACCAAGTCATGATGCGGTCAGTCGAAATAAATGTAATGGTGGAGCTGCAGAACCGTTTTAATCTTCTTAGGATGATGAGGCTCTGACTTTTTTCTTCACATCTGTCTGCGTGTTTGTGGACTTGGGAAGTGTCCTGGCACTGCTCTGCCTGGTTCCTGACCTCCCCCCTCTATGCTGACCAGGCCTGACCCTGGGTCCTGACCTCCCCCCTCTATGCTGACCAGGCCTGTCCCTGGTTCCTGACCTCCCCCCTCTATGCTGACCAGGCCTGACCCTGGGTCCTGACCTTCCCCCTTATCTTCAGTGACCAGGCCTGACCCTGGGTCCTGACCTTCCCCCTTATCTTCAGTGACCAGGCCTGACCCTGGGTCCTGACCTTCCCCCTTATCTTCAGTGGCCAGACCTGTCCCGCTCCTGTTGTCCAACTTGTCAATGACTTTGGACTCGTGCGTCGGGAGGACAGGAGGGGACTCAACACGTACCTCTGAGGAGCCCCAGTGTTGAGGATCAGCGTTAAGGATTTGTTAGAGGGAGGTGTTCAGTCACAGGGTCCCGGGTTTGGTGATGAACTTGGAGTTCTCTGTGATGTTAATTGTGAGCTATCTACAGTTTCCAATGCAACTACTAACAAGGTTAGAGGGAGGAGAAAGGAGAGATTGAGTGAGAAGGGTGGAGCAAGAGAGACTGGGGAAAGACAGATAGACAGAGAGGAAGGAACTGGATAATTAACATTAGGACAAAGTGCAAGCTGGGTAATTAGCAGAAAATGAAAGCTCTTACAGCACACTCACATTCACACCCAACCACACGCATGGCTGTCACAGTATATAAATATAAATCAATGTCATTATATTTTTCTGACCAAGATCACAAGGTGTTCTTTTGTCTTCATAATCAGTCCTGTCAATTGACAAGCACACTTCCTTCACTAGTGTGGCAGTGGATCTTGCTCACATAAAAATGCAAATCAATTGAATATCTCTCTGTCTCTCTCTCTTTCACTCTCTCTCTCCACCCACACACACACTGTAATTAATTTGCTTTAGTCACCCCTGTCAGGGTACATATTCAAGTCTGTTCAAATTAGTTTGCAGCATTTTACTATATGCCTTGACTTTGTTTTCAAACTCTGGTGTGCGTGCGTATGTGTGCAAATGCATTTTGGTGCTACGTGCGTTGAAGTAGGCCGGGCTACAGGACTGCTGGAGTAATTTTAGATGCTAACCTGTGGGGGATGATGCTAACCTCTGCTCCCAGTCAGTGGTATGAATGTGGGGGATGATGTTAACTTCTGCTCCCGGTCAGTGGTATGAATGTGGGGGATGAGGCTAACCTCTGCTCCCAGTCAGTGGTATGAATGTGGGGGATGATGCTAACTTCTGCTCCCGGTCAATGGTATGAATGTGGGGGATGATGGATTAATCCTTCATACAGGTATAGCTCCCTGCCCCTTATCTCCAATTCTCTCTCTCCAATTGTACTGTAATGTAACTACTTCCCTTTTCTAATTTATTGTCCTCTCTCGCTCTCTCTCTGTCCCTCCCTCTCTCTCTTTGCATACTAGATTAATGGATTTCAAGGTGAAGGAGGGGGAGGGGAAAGAGTTAAAAGAGAGAAGGAATAATGACAGAAGAGGATGGGATGACAGTTATACAGTGTGTGGCACCAATCCGCCAATCACAGAGTATGAAATGGAAAGATTGAGAATGACAGTCATAGAAGAAGTGAAGGAGGATAAAAGCTCACCGCTGAGCCCTAACCAAGCCTTTCAAAGAAGCACACATCACCTGCAGAAAACCACAATTACCCCAACCATAAACACACACACACACCCACCCACACAAAAGGCTTTGTCATTTCAGATCACTTGGAGGACTGTAGCGAGTGTGTGTGTTTGGGATGAAGGACGCATGTTTGGCGCTTTGTGACAGTGTGTGTCCTTAAGGCCTCTCTTTCATTGAGTTTTTTCCTCAGAGTGCTCTTGAGGGAGGAAGGAGTGGGTGAGAAGAGAGGGGGACTGGGTGAGGGGAAGGGAGAGAGAAGGAGAAGAGAGGTAGAAACGATATGAAGAGAGGTTTCTAGGTGAGCAGGTGCAATGGTAACAGAGGATATTAGAGAATGAGAGTGGAGGATGATGGGTAAAATCCTACTCTGATCCGCTCCCTTAGCTCTGACCTCGATGGGGCACGGAGGAGAGGAGAGGGGGATGAGATTCAACCTTCACAAGGGAGAGAGAAAGAGAGAGAGAGATAGAAGGAGAGCAGTGAGGTTAAGAGGGACCTTGAGTTGGAACAGCCATGATAGGATCCCTCATCAGACCAAGAATATAGAAACGAACACGCTAGAAAGGTTTCATTAAAGTTTCATTAAAGGGGCAATTGGCTGAAGGCTGAATGTGTGCGTGGGAGTGTGCAGGAGGAACCCACAGAGAATCTGTCTTGTCAAAGTATCCCTGGCTCTCGCTGGAAGTCTTCTCCGAAGTTTCTTAATGCTCTCACTCTGTATGGTTTGAGCGTCTGCGTGGACAATGTCTGGTTAAAGAACACAAAATGCTCTTTTTGTCTTCCACTCTTCCTCATTCTGTCTCTCTGCACATCTCTCTCTGCAGACACTTCCTGTTTAAGACATCATCGGGGACAACCCCTCTCTTCAGTAGCTCCTCCCCTGGTTACCCTCTGACCTCTGGGACAGTTTATTCTCCACCTCCTCGTCTATTACCCAGAAACACCTTCTCCCGCTCTGCCTTCAAGCTCAAGAAGCCGTCCAAGTACTGCAGCTGGAAGTGTGCTGCAGTTTCGGCCATCACCGCAGCTGGACTGTTGGCTATACTGCTGTCTTACTTCATAGGTATGTAGAGTATACACACACGCACACACACAAACACTTTCATGTATTAATGTTGGCTTCCATGCTCACTTGTAGGAACTACAATTTGAGATCAATCTGGTTTGATTGGGGATTATCAACAGCTGTAGTTGCGTTGCACGAAGCCTGGGTTGGTTTTACAATCGGAGTCGTATTTGATTCTACTCCCCGTGTGGCTGTGTGACTGCCTGGTTTGCCGGCTGACTGGCTGACTGGCTGGCCCGGTGCTGTGGGGATTGTTTGTGGGAGCATGCCACTTAGTTTCTGTCAGAGCCCACAGTCACAGTGTGGTGCCAGGACACGTCCACAGTTTTAGGAACATATAAAGAATTCAGCCATACCAAGACTCAGCAGGGCGTGGAGCCATTATCACTGATTTGGGAACAGTTTAAAGGATCGACATCTCTCCAGCAGAGCAATGGAAGCAGTCTAAAGAAAAGGGAAGAAGACCAGAATAGAAGCCTCTTACTGAGTTCACTTACTGAGGAGAGATGGAGAGTGAAAGAAAGACAGAGAGAAGAGGAGGAGGCATAGGATCAGAAGAGAGAGGAGGAGGCATGGGAGCAGGAGAGAGAGAGAGAGAGGAGGAGGCATGGGAGCAGGAGAAAGAGAGAGGAGGAGGCATGGGAGCAGGAGAGAGAGAGGAGGAGGCATGCGAGCAGGAGAGAGAGAACGAAGGAGGCATGGGACCAGGATAGAGAGGAGGAGGCATGGGAGCAGGAGAGAGAGAGGAGGAGGCATGGGAGCAGGAGAGAGAGGGAGGAGGAGGCCTGGGATCAGAAGAGAGAGGAGGAGGCATGGGAGTAGGAGAGAGAGAGGAGAAGGAGGCCTGGGATCAGAAGAGAGAGGAGGAGGCATGGGAGTAGGAGAGAGAGGGAGAGGAGGAGGCATAGGAGCAAGAGAGAGGAGGAGGCATGGGAGCAAGAGAGAGGGAGAGGAGGAGGCAGGGGAGCGGGAGAGAGAGGGAGAAGAGGAGGCAGGGAAGCAGGAGAGAGAGGGAGAATAGGAGGCAGGGGAGCAGGAGAGAGAGAGAGAAGAGGAGGCAGGGGAGCAGGAGGGAGAGAGGAGGAGGCCTGGGATCAGAAGAGAGAGGAGGAGGCATGGGAGCAGGAGAGAGAGGGAAAGGAGGAGGCATAAGAGCAGGAGAAAGAGGAGGAGGCATGGGAGCAAGAG
>JACXGK010010077.1:0-18985 GCA_016801125.1 Novumbra hubbsi
CCGCAGCTGTAAGGAATCAGGGAGGGATGCGTTCACAGGACATGGGGAACAAGACAAACACGGACGGTGGTGCCTAGAAGGCCGGCGACGTCGAACGCCGGGGAACCGCGCGCACAGGGGAGTGGCCGCCACTAGGCAGAGACGTGACACCTACTGTCAAATTTAAAAACCAACCAAACCAAGATGAGGTGGTTCAACTTAAAAGTAGCCAGACAATGTTTGTTTTTTTCAAACAAATTTGAGTAAGAAGCATTTATAATTTATCAAATATACTGTATATGTATATGATTAATGTAATGGATAAACTGTAGGCTACATGTAGAAAATTGCATTAGAATACTTAATGGATAATCACTGCTTCTGAAAAATAGCTACCAAAATTAATTTGACTTGGAAAGGCTACTTTAGTAATCCACTTTAGAAGATACCTAGCCAACTCATACATAATTAAAAAAATTCAATAATATGGCAAATAGAGCTACAGACTCATCCTGACATAATTCAATCCAATAAAAGACTGTTGCTGCTTTCTGTGCATCTGCAAATGAGCAAATGACTGACAGAGGTTTGTGTCTAAAATTTACTTTACAATAAATAGTGTGTAATACATAATTCTATTTAATCATCAAATTACTTTGAATACATAATCTATGTGTATGCCTGGCTTGGTCTGGTAGTAACCCAACTACAGATGGAAGAAATGTGTATTCTGGCCTTTTCTTTTTCTTCTCTCCACTTTATAATAACAAAACATGTTTGCAGAGTACTTCTGTCCTCTTTGGCAGATTAATGAATGCTTATTTCTGAAGATAATCTTTGTTCTTTCTCATCTTTTTCCTCTTGAATCTGCCAGGCAAAAACCCACACTGCATCATTCTGTTCCATTGAGTCAGTTGGTACAAAGATGTACCCACAAAAAGATGCCTTCCTAAATCTAAATAGATCCAAAGGGTGCTTTGTCTTTACCTTTAGGAGAACCCTTTTTTCAACCTGAAAACTTTCTTATAAACTTATAATCTTATGGAACCTTTTAGGTTCCAGGTAGAACCAACTGGAGTCCAAATTCTAAAATTGGAGCCAATATTGGCTAAATTAGTAAGAATCCCTAGTGTTGATTATAAAACACTTGGGATAAGAAATCTCTGATTATAAATCACCTTTTACCTAACATTTAGCGGTTCCCTTTGCTCATAAATGTAACCTTTTTACATAAAATAAACACTAGTGTTTAAAGGTGCCTAATGTCTGTGGTTGTGTGTGTAAATGTTTGTGTGATAGAGAAACATGTTAGGCTGTGAATAATGAAGCAAAAGTGAGAAGGGTCCTTGTTATTGCAATTGAGACAGGTTTTAAGGTCAATACAAGCTTCACTGATGGACAGAGTGACAGCTGTTCCTTTTAAATAAAGGTCAATCAATCAGACCTGTGTGCTCAGCTCCTTCAACTATTACTGATGCATTCCGGGATTTTGGGCACGAGTAGTTAAGGTAGCACTGCCTAGGATAAAATGGTTGGAGGAAATAGTTTGTGCCAATATCTGCCGCAAGTAATCTTAGCCACTCAATCTTATATTTGGAATAACTAGGTTATGATAGTGATTTTACTTAGATATTATACACTTATAATATAATAATATATATAATAATATACTAGCTCAAAATGTGAGGTTAAAAAAGATTTGTCCCTTAGTCCCAGACTGCATAGAAATAAACACAGCATAGAAACTATACATACACTTCACAGTACATGCTTCACATATATATATTCTCATATACTCTATTCAAAAGGCGTTGATGACAACAGACAATAGTACAATTATGTAGCATTTTTATCCCTATAATATAATCCTTTTGTTCTTTCATTCCATTTAAGTTGGTTCCTTTATTTATGTGAAATGAAGCACAGTAAGTGTGTACCTTTAAGCACGCATCTCAGTATTTTCTTCTCTTTCTCATCCTTTATTTTCCATCTTCCTCTTTATTACAGTACATGACGTTCACTAGGATGTAATTAGCTTAAGTACCTCTGCTTCCTTGCCCATGCATTTCTTTTGTGATGACAAATATCTTTCCTTCTAAGCATCTTTCCTCTGATGTTTCAATGGGATATAACATGTTTTGTTTAAGTTCCATTGATCTCTTTACCATGTATTCCACGTTTCCCAATAGTTACTTAGTTAGGTCCCTGAATACTCTCAACCTAACTCTACAATTCTCTGCAGTAAATGTGGAGATAAGATATTTTTAAGGACTTTATTTTCTTATCAACAGTTATGTTTTTGATTACACTAACTAGTTTCCGGCATGTATCTGGTTATTGATGCACACATTTGCAGATTTAGTGACAGGGTACCACTTTTTTGGCTTTGCCAATTACAGTGGTCTAATAGCTGCTGCATGAGTCAGGCTATTGACTTCTTCCAGATCATCATCAGTTGCCATCACAATAATCTACCATTCTTTCAGGGCCGTCTATGGCACTTCGGCCTCCCTATTCGAGATTTGCATTTCAGCTCGTCAGTGGAAAAGCTTGTAATGTTGACCAGCACTCAAAACTTGAGTTACATCCCCTAAGGTCTAGAAACACTCTGCAAGTGATGCATCATCAACAGCCTCTACATTTAAGAATCAAGTCTTCTCTTTCTGTAGTGCTTCCCTGACTGGCTCATCTGCATCCTAATATGAATTTTGGACGTTATGATCACTCACAGATGAAGCGAATTACGTTGATCAACTCCTAACAAGGGCACATGTCAAGGTCTGTGTAGTTTAGATGATAGGCGAACAATCACTTCTTGTAGTAAACGTGTTGGATGCAGGAGAAATGGACAGGAGTAAAGACCTGGGCAACTTTGACAAGAGCCAAATTGTTATGGCCAGACGACTGGGTCAGAGATGCTTTGAAACGGCCAGGCATGTGGGGTGCTCCCGGTCAGCGGTAGTGAGTACCAATCGACTGTGGTCTAAGGGGCAAACCGGTGACAGGGTATTGGGCGCCTAAGGTTCATTGATGCGCGAGCCAACAAAGGCTATTGTGTTTGGGTCTGAACCGCTAGAAGGTTTACTGTAGCACAAGTCATTGAAAAATGTTAAGATGTTTACGGGAGTAATGTGTCATGACGCACAATGCATCGCACCCTGCTGAGAATGGGACTGCCTAGCCGCCGACCAGTCAGAGTTCGGGAGGACAACAAGCCGGTGGAGGGAGTGTGGCGCTCTGGGCAATGTTCTGCTGGGAAGCCCTGGGACTGGGCATTCATGTGGAGGTCAGTTTGCCAAGTGCCACCTACCTACACATTGTTGCAGATCAGGTACAACCCTTCATGTTAATGCTATTCTCTTATGGCAACAGGATAACGCTTCGTGCCACACGGCACAAATTGTTCGGGAATGGAAAAGGAAAATGAATAAGAGTTCAAGGTGTTTCCCTGTTACCCTGGCCACCAAATTCCTCAGATTTCTTACATTTGAGTGTCTGTGGTATGTGCTGGAACGATCCAAGGCACCTACCCTTCGCAACTTAGAGGACCTGAAGGATCTCTAATTTCTTGGTGGCAGAAACCATAGCACACCTCCAGGTCTTGTAGAGTCCATGCTTCGGTGGGCTGTTTTGGTGGCATGCCCAGAATCAACAGCATATAAGGCATACATATATTATGTATCATTATACATATAAGTGAAACAAAACTATAAAAAGAAATGGGAAAATATCAGAAAATAAGTAACTTACTACACAAAGCAAAAACTGAACTTAAAGTAAACAGTAAATCAAATAGAAATTAAAACAAATGCAAAAACGCAAACCAATAACTGGTTTCTATGTTTCTATGTTTCTACCTTGAAAGTTTTAAGAAATACTGTTATAGAGTAAATTATGTACGATTTTTACTGTACTTCTAGCATAAACACAAGCATGATCGATGGATATTTGCAATCAATTTATTATGTTATTTTTTCAAATAATGTTTTTAGAACAGATTTTTAGATAAATTTGGAGTGCCTGAGATATTTCCCATTAAAACCATTTACATTGACTTGTAAAGGTCTTCTACTTGCTTTAGATACATTTTATTAATTCGTTTTTTATTTAACCAGGCAAGTCAGTTATTTCCACCCACGACTGGGCGAGAGGAAGACATCTTCTTGAGAGAAGGGACAAAAGGAGATGAAGAGGTACGAAAGGAAAATACCAAAAACAACAAGTAAATAAAAACATAAAACTGTAAACACAGCGCAAACACCACCATACCTAATACAAGAGACATAACAAAGCAAGATGCACAAAACACATTTCATAAACGTAACCAAATCACGGTTCTAAATGTGTCTAGATTTTAAAATCTTTTGTAGGTCTCTCTGGGATGCTCTTTTCATACACAAGATAATCTGGGATGCTCTTTTCATACACAAGCATATAATCTGTTGCCAACTAACCTAATCAACCTGGGTTTTGTCATTCTGGTGATGTGAAACGTGGTTTTGTGTGGATTTGTTTAATTGTTTAGGTGGGCTAAATGAATTGCAATAGTAATATGACAGAATTCTAGAGTTGTGCATGCCTTACATGCAATCCCACCTAATTATTAATATAATATAGGTGCATATAGATACTTTTCACTGGCTCTATAGTAGGACCATAGAGTAGTTCTAATTTTAGCAATATTTTTGTTCAAATCTCTATGACTCTGTTTCTCTCTTTCTGTTTCCATCCAGTAAGCAACCCATCTCACAAGGACAGTACATGCATTTCAGTCCCAGCATGGAATAATTTGTAAGCAATGAAGACACAGCATGTGTAACTGAATGGATCCGGGAACCCTTAACACACAGAACACAGTTTAATTGAAATCATCCGACCATTGTTCAAAACGACAGCTTTAATTTACAGAGAAAGCTAACTTTGCTGTGACCTTGCTTCGTTTTGACACGGGTCACAACCCTTGACGCTTCTAGGGGGCCTCCAATCAGGTGAGGCTTTCTGTGGATTACACTGCACACTGGGGTGAGAAAAGTTATTTTTTCCCTGGTCTTTGAACATTCCTTGGGTTATAATTTTTGAGGCTCTAGCGGTGTATTGTATGTAAACAACAGTTCAGTCAACAACACAATGCCCCCCTCCCCGTTCCGAGTGACCAGCCATATTGATTATATAACCCAGCTGGGTTCACTCTCTCCCTCCCTTGTCATTATCAGACACTGTGCACAGAGCTAATACCTTTACCGTTCACTGTGGCCTCGGACTGGAAAAGTCCACCGCTGCAATCATGACTAAATCGAATGGCAAGAGGGGCCATTTGATGGCATTCTATGTTTAGCACTCTCTTGACTCTAGGACTCTTTAACCGCTTTTAGTGGAGTGTGAAATGCATTGCTTGTGAATTTGATTATATATGGATTTCATTTACCGGATGACCGTGTCGTTTTATGTGTACTGGAACGAGGGTTGTAGAAATTGTAGTGGAACTCAAATAAACTTGCCTGCTGTAATTGGTATTAATGCTTGTCAGAGTTCTAGTACTCAAACCCTTGACTTTAAATGTTAACTGAATTTAAGCATTGCTTTAGGATTAATACTGTATTTCTTTTAATGAATGCTTAACAAATGGTTAATTGAGATGAATAGTGAAATAATTGCAACAATAATCAATTCTAAACATTTTAACCAAATGAGGGGACATATTTGAATGGCTGAGCAAAAACAATTCCTTAAACATGTGTTAATTGGCGTTTACCAAAAACTTATGCCAGCCAAAGTTTCAAATTAAATGTTCATCTGCCTTGGGAGGTGTGTGTATGCTTGACTCCACCCAGTGTTTCAGAATAAATGTTAATGTGCCTTAGGAGGTGTGCGTATGCATTGTGGGTGAGTTAATTAATTCAGTATAACTTGTGTGCAAATTTAGATAATTACTGTGTGGGTTTTTAAGAAATGTACACAACTGCTCAAAAGTTTGTGGTCACCTAGAACTGTCCTTGTTTTCGAAAGAAAAGGAAATGTTTTGTCCATTAAAATAACATGATCATTATTGATCATTATTACAGTGTAGACATTGTTAATGTTGTTAATGACTATTGTAGCTGGATGATTTTCTGATGATTTGCAATGGAATATCTACATAGACATACTACAGAGGTTCATAATCAGTAATCATCAATCTAGTGTTCCAATGGCACCTTGTTTTGCAAATCCAAGTTTATAATTTTAGAAGGCAATTTGATTTTTAGAAAACCCTATGGTGATTATGTTAGCACAGCTGAAAGCGGTTGATTTGATTAAACAAACTGTGATGGTAAAGTCAAGGGCGGAACAAAGCGCAGGATTTGGTGTACAGGTAATTTATTACCAAGAGTCCAGAAATCAACAAAAGGCACGAAAAACGTTGTGTGCGTTATACAGAACAATCTGACTCAGCAGGAGTCTATACAGATTCCAAATCACACGTAACAATAACGAACACTGAACAGGACACACACTGGCAAACTTATACAGAGACAACAAGCAACAGGTGTGCGCAATGAGGGGGAGCGTTCGTAAAGACATGGGACATCACAAACAATCAACACAAAAGGTGGGGGCAGGGGAATGGTGGCAGCTAGGGAGCCGTAGCCGCAGAACGCCGAGCGGCGTCGGGCGGCGACGGTGGAAGTCCTGGAGCATGGTTGATGATGCCCCGCCTTGGAACCCAGCTCCGTTCCTGGGGCTGTACCCCTCCCGGGCTAGACTCCATCCCCCAGTGTATAAAACGGGGCAACCCCGCGGTGACGGTCAGCGTTGTCCTTCTGGCGGGCGACGGCACGACGGAGGCGGACGTGGGCAGCAGTCAGGGTGTCCTCCGCGTGCCAGAACCACTTGTCCACCGCGGGGACATCCGTCCAGCTCCCGTACCACGGTTTCAATACTCTACGTACCAGGGTAACATGTGCAGCGCATGTACAGAGTACACCAAGAATGTCATCGATATACACCACCACCCCGCAGCCGACCATGTCCCTGAAAATCTCGTCCACAAAGGATTGAAAGACAGATGGAGCATTCATCAATCCATATGGCATCATCCGATACTCATAGTGCCGTGTTGTGGTACTGAATGCCGTTTTCCACTCGTCTCCCTCCCGAATTCGCACAAGGTTATATGCGCTCCTGAGATCCAGTTTTGTGAAGAAGCGCGTCCCGTGCATCGACTCGACCACCGACGAGATCAACGGAAAGTGATAACTAAACCTGATCGTGACCTTGTTCAGTGCTCGATAATCTATACAGGGGCGCAGACCCCCATCCTTCTTCTTCACAAAAAAGAAGCTTGACGTGGACGGCCGAATGTAGCCCTGTTAAAGAGACTCAGAGACATAGGTGGCCATAGCCTATGTCTCTGCCTCTTGCTATACAACCGGCCTTGAACTATTTGCCTGTGCAGTCTTCCAAACAGTGGTGAACCCCTCCCCATCTTTACTTCTAGAAGACCCAATCCTCTCTGGGAGGCAATTTTTATTTCCAATCATGCTACTGACTGTTGCCAATTGACATAATCAGTTTGATTTGTTGTTTTTGTACTCTTTGGAGTACAAAAACAACAAAGATATATGGAGTAAACTGATTTGCACATTATGGTATTCTGTTTTTCTTTGTGTTTTACAATGTCCCAACTTATTTGGAAATGGGTTTGTACGTAAATGTCTGTAAACATATTTGTTAAACATTTAGACTTTTTAAGATAGGATAGCATTTACATGTAAAATAAACTTGGTTTGGTTTCTGTAGCTAACACATTTTAAGAAATATTGTTTTATGGTCAATTCAATCGAATTATTCTAGAGTATGCAACATTGTAACTGCATCGTCAATATATGTTTAAGCTTTTTAAGTTGGGAGAGCCCAAATATGTGAATGAATGTTTGCTTGGTCTCTGTAGCGTGAACGGTTCAAGAAGAAGACATACTTTCACTATCCCACTAAAGTCACATTCACGCCCTATTCAGGTTGATGGCAGTTATAAAAGTGTAATACAAGTTAAAAGTGCACTGTGTAAAGTCCTGCCTTTTACTTTTTACTAGAATGACTTTCAATCCTAACACAACTTGTCTCTTCCTCCCCTTCCCTAACGAGACTGGAGTAGTGTTTGAGTCCAGAGTGGTTTAGGGTGGGGGGAAGTACTGTGAGTGTCTAAAGTGAGTATGAATTTTAAAAAACATGTATGTTTACAGTAGTGTGCAAGTGTCTTGGGCGACTTGACAACATTGTTTAAAACAGTCGGTGACAGTAAACTGCAGCATGAGTTTCAATCTGGTCCACTGCTCTTTTAGCAAAGCTACTCCCCTCTACCTTTCCTCACTTTCCTGTCAAAATAAGGCAGAGCAAAATGTTTTGGTTGGTTGTTGATATCATGGAAGGTGGCTAGAAGATTATAGGACATAAATTACCCTTTGGGCAACATACAGACTTGTTCCTGATTGTCATTGTACTCATCCTTATTCAGATTTGGTATAAATGTTTTATAGTGTTGCAAAGCAAGTCACCACTAACTGTCCAAATGCAGATCTTTGCACCATTGTCTTAGCGGCCTACTGTATAAGTACTGTATATCAAAAGGTTGAATAGACACACAGTATTTTAGACCATTCTGTATGTTATGAAGCAAGGATGGGCAACGTTTTTGGCTAGGTAGAGGGACACATCGTGGGATTTAGATATTTTATTTAGACATGAGTCAGGATGCAAATAGGTGAGGAGTGAAAAGGGTTACAGATTTATGTTGTAGGGAAGGAAGAGAAAACTGTGGAAAGTGGTCAAGGATTTACATATTTCCTTTCTTACAAAACCATCATTACATTTTTCCCTGCAGGTTTCACTATGCCTAGTGCATAGAATTCTGTTCGTCATGCCCCCAGGACACCGCTTCCAATTCTGCGCATTTGCTACAAAAAACAGCCCCGGATGCCCTTCTAATCATTACAAAACATATTTTACATGGTTTACTGTATAACTGAGTAGGCTACTAGACTTTGTTTTAGTTGTTCATTTTCAAATGCCTATCTTTTGATTCTATAAGAATACAAAAACTTATCCATTGCATCAGTTAACGGAAAGCCATCTTTCTCCTTGGTCTTCAAATAACTTGATTTAACTAGTCTCCCCTCCCCTAATAAACACTACTTCCTTCCTATTTAATGCATTTCCTCTTTCAGATGCACACAGCACTCTCTTAAACACATCTACCAGAGTCCTGGTTGACACACTACACTCTCATCTCTCTCTGTCTCTCACACACATACACATCTACCAAAGTCCTGGTTAATACATTCCACTCTCATTATCTCTCTTTGTCTCATACACACATAAAAAAACACATCTACCAAAGGGTTTACACATTCCACTCTCATTATCTCTTTCTGTCTCACACACATATACACAAACACATCTACCAAGTCCTGGCCTAAGGACTGATATTAAAATATCTCATTTGTATATATTAATTGTGAAACATATTTTTTTGTGGTAATGGTCTTCTTTTTCATTCCTGAAAAGAGAAGTGTTAATACCAAAAATAAATGAATATCCAATCTAGCTCAGCCATTGATATTTGAACAGAAGGGACTTTTGCCATTCAACAAGATTAGAGCATCATTTTTGAATGACATCATTTGGAATGACCAATACTAATTTGACTTGCTATGGGTGGGACTGTTTTGGAGGCAAATGAAACAATATGCGGGTGTTTTCAAGAACTGTTTTGGCTAATTTGGTTACAAAATGCATTTTAGAAGATGAAATTATATATAAATTATATACAAGAAGTACATCTTCTTGAATATAGTACACAACATCTGGTATACATGTCACCATCCTTTTTTTGCTGCTCCCTTGTTTTTAAGCCAACTGTCAATTAAAATAATTGACAGCACGTAACCATGCGAGATTGATGCTGTTGAATTCAAACCTAAACTGTGTGGTAAACCTAATTTAGGTTTGCATATGGAAGAAATATCATTGTCAAGATTGGGGCTTACTGGCTTTTTACCTGCATGCTTTTTAATGTTGTTATTCTTTTTCAGCCTCATCTGTCCTATAAATGTGTCTGGCTAACATGGAGTGAATATGGCCACTGTCTCCTTAGTACTCTAGATGTCGACTAACGTGTCCCTGACCATTGTGCTTATGATAGTAGAGGTGTTACAATAGTGAGGTGTGTGGGTTGCGATATGTCCAGTTTCCTTTACAGCAGGGAAGAGGAGGAGAATGACCCATGCCGGAGCTGTTGTCAATCAAGATTCTAACTGTCCTTGAATGATGATTGTTCCTTTGAATTAGCCACATTAATAAGAGGCGTAAAGACAGATAGGTAACAGGTGTTTGGCGCAGTGTCGGAACTACCACTTCATCATTTGCTAACCACAGATGACATCGCTGTGTGTGTGGCTACGGAAAATAGTTTGCATGTGTCAATTTGAAGACTCCAAATTCCGCCAGCTGTTTCATCAGTTTGCAGTCAAAAGAGACAATGCTAGCGCAACTGATTACTGAATCATGTTGGAAGTGTTTTTGGAGTGTGTTTCCAGTTGTCCCTTACAGTTTGAAGACTTTTAACTCAAGCTTCGGGTAATTGTAAAGCATTCCTGACGTAGTTCTACCATAGGTTGATCCATGAAACCAGCTGCCGGTGTCAGGGCACAGTGGAGAGGACTATAAGACATTTTACATCTCAAACATACTTTAGCCATTTAGCGGATCATCCAATCCAGAGCAATTTACAGAAACAATTCTCCCGTTTTCCTCACTCACTCACTCACTCACACACCCCACGTCCACCGCTGTATGTGTGGAGAAATGCTGAGAGTCCTGAACTCCAAGGTTGTGCAGAAGGTCTCAAAGGCTATACTGTGTTGCACTGTGCGGTAGGCTGCTCCAGGATGTTCCCATGTGTCACACCCTTCCCTTCAGCGTTAGCTCGTTAACCAAGAAAAGAGCGCAACAGCCCGTGCACGTGCTTACTGGGGTGTACATGTGTGCATGCGCGTGTGTGTAAGGTGCCTACAAAATCACAGGGGTGCGTCACCCTGTCAAGTCGTTGTAATCCTAGCCCGTGGGAATTTATTATGAAGGATCTAAATAAGAAATACAGCCGCCGCTACAGCACACAATTAAACAGGGCAGACAGAAAAGCAAAACAGGAGACTGGCTAAGGACCTTGCAAACTGTGTCAAATGAAAGAACACAAACCAATGGCCCTCACTTTATCCTGCCTATTTTCCTCGAGAAGGACGGGGGAGGCAAACGAACAAGGGGTGAATCGCAATACAAAGACACTTCAAATAAATCGCAGTAACCGCATATAAATCAATTGTCCGTTCCACAACTCACACACCCTCAAACCAACGGTTTAAATACAAAACGAATAGCCAGCCTCGGCGAGAGATTGGACAACACAAATGACACGAACCAACGACGATGACAGGACACGATGACCAACCAAGGGGAGGGAATGAGCCGGGGAGGAACCGCACACACCTGGGAAAGACAAACGGGGGGGAAAAAACAGAACAGTGCTGAGGGAACCAGCAATACAGACTCAAAAAGGACAGGGGATGCCTTAAGTTACAAACGGGGAGGAATGTATAGAGCTCACATCTAATGAACGCCATATCGAGGCGAGTAGGACGAAGGGGTGAGTGAGCTGTTTTGCCTCTGGACTAACCACTCACAGCCAAATTGGCCATTTCACAGCTGAGTTTACAGAGAGCTGGGGAGGTGACCTACGAACCTATTTAAAATGTATAGACCGGTAGAGCGTGAGATTGGTGCAAGTGTAATAGCAAGAGAGGCTGCAGGTATATTTACAGACTTATATCAAAGTACGCTCCTAAACCCCGTTCCCAATCAACGCATCGGACGCGCTCTCAGCATTCTTCCCCTGAATGTAACACAGGTCACCATCACCGGAACGCTAAACACCTTCTTTCACCGTCCTATATTTAGTTCCTCACCTGTTGTCAGTCCCGTTGAGAGGTATTGATTGTTTTCTCTCTAACTGAACCCGCCATAGCTGGTTTTGATCGTTCATTGCTTTTGACCTACTGTGTACTGTCCCCTGGATTCTGTTCTCTTGACCTGATCCCTTGCTTTGTATTTTGTCTACTACCAGCCCTTTTGGCCATCCTGCCTGCCCTTTGGATTTATTCGCCTGTCTGCCACCTCGTACCTTCGCTCATCTCTGACGCCCCAAGTTCTTGACCAGATTGCCTGTCCACTGTTTTTTCCCTTTTGCCTGCTCCTTTGTCAAGCAATCAATTGATCAAATGTATTTGATCAATTGATAAAAAATCATTGCAACTACATTTCTATTCATATCTCCAGATTTCTTAAAGATATAAGATATGTTTTTTTTCACGTTGTAGAGGACAGTCTTCGGCAAAGAATGTAGTGTCGTATGTGTATTTTCGTAAAGGAGAAGCCTTCCAAATCTCGACCACAAAAACACAAAAAACATCTAATAAAAATCGCACCTGTTTCATTTCGATTCATATCTCCGGAAATGTTAAAGATAGAAGCCTACGTTTTTCCATGTTGTAGGGGACAGTCAGCTGCAGGGGTTAATCGGATATGATCAGATTTAATCTCATTTTGGATTTTAGGATTAAATGATCCATCACACTGATATAGGGATAAAAAATAATCAATTTTGGTTGATATTGAACAATTTTCTGAAGCAATAATGCAGATTACTTGTATATTATGTTACATGTTCAAACAATACATTTCTTTTGTGGTTCTGAACCACTGGGGATGTCCATATGTGACATAATCAGCCTTACCTATTGGAGAATACTTTGAGCTTCTCAATAAAAGCAACTACATGTCAAAATGTTTTGTATTCTCTTCACACATTGTTACTAATAAACTCATTAAGTCTTCTCAAACAATGTTAACTATTCATCCTTCTTCAAGTTATGGGTTTTCAGAGTCCAAAATGTAAAGGACATCATTCTAAAACAAAGGATGACCTCCTGAGAGGTCAAAAGGTCAAGGTTCTGCCAGGCGGATTTTGGGATCCCAAATGACCCAACGACTGTAGACGGTATTTATAAAGACCCTTTTACATCCGCATTTAAAAAAAACATTGCTTTTACAAGACACCCAATCTGAAGCCCCAAAGAGCAAGTAACAAGTGTTAAGCACAGTGACTAGGAAAACCCCCAAAGGGGCTGGAATTTAGACAGAGACCATGAGAGGAACCAGGCTCGGAGGGGTGACCAGTCCTTTTCAGGCTGTGCCGGGGTGAATTTTTGAGTTGTAATAATGAGTTGTAATAATAAGTTGTAAAAATGAATGAATGCATGTACCTCTGTACATCTGTTTGATTTAAGTGTGTGCTCTGCACTTTTGGATCCCAAAATGTTGCCTGTGCTTACTCGTTACCACGCTGCAAATGTTTAAGAATTGAGACTACGTTTTTTCATGTACTAACGATTAGCTCAAGTTGGAGTTTATAAATGTTATCTTGCGCATTTGAAGAATCAAAACAAAGTCATGTATTTTACGAAAGTTCCAGGTTATCCATCACAGTATGCAAAACGAACGAAAGCTAGAAACAACCACATTGACCTGATATACACAACATTAATCACCATCCAAACACTTTCCCGGGAAGCACAAATGTGCTTATAATCAGTGCAATTCAACCATTTGCCGAAGAATTATACAAAATAAAAATAAAACACTGTGAAAATAGCAGTTCAATAGGTTTAGTAATAGAGTCCCTAGGCCCGACCTGAGGCTATGAAGCTGCATTAAAGATCCATAGCCCCAGGGCTGGTATTAAACGCCCTCAGTACCTCCATCTCTACTACTCCGTCCATCTGTACATATCAGTCAGCCAGTCGGTACATTGCTTCATTGTTGCCTATGCATTGGTATTACAGACGCTTGTTTTTCTTTTTACTTGCATCACACCATGCCGGGGAGCGAGTTAGAGGAGGAGTAGAAATGAAACCGCATTAGGGGAGATACAGAAATGGAGAAGCGTTGGAGGAGAGGGGCTCTTTGAAGACTTACACCCTAATCCTGCCTGCTGAACCATCAGCCCTTCTTCAGCTTCCATTCCCCCAGTCTAAGCCCTACCCCTGCTGGAGACTTAGCATGAGGTCAATGCACACACAACAGAGGAATAAAAGAGCTGGGTTGTTAGTATTGCTGTGTGCTGTATGTATTCTATTTGCAATACACAATTTATTTGTGCTATTCAATTCTCATATGTTTTGCAAATCCACTCCGCATCCTTCAACAATGATGTAGTATTGTTAACCCTTTTTTCCTTTTAGACATTGAACAAATGCTTTTGTGAACAGCAGCTGAAAGTAGTGTGTGCATACATTCTCAGAATATTTTTTTCCTAGGTCCCCACAGGAATCAGTCCCACAACACTGACACTGGCAAGTGCCATCCTTTATCAGCTACACCACAGGGGACCAATCTGGTCGTAATTTGGACCTGCGACTTTGTAAGAAATCAGATGCAGATAGCAGCTGGAAATGTACCACCTGGCGAGTAACCTTTTGTGCAGCATTGTGTGTTCTAGTCACTGGCCAAGCACTACCCTTCATCATAGAGGCTCCATTAGAAAGGTTTTCATTTACCATTCATCCGATCAAATTAAAATCCAGAAGGTACATCGTGAGTTCAACTTAAACCGCTATCATACAGGCATCTATAATGACATCTATAATGTTTATCCATAAAATAGTTGCAGAAATGAAAAAAGGATTACAACAATCGGTCAGTGACATGCAGCGCTCATAATATTTCCCATTATTCTCTCTTCCCATGGTGCCTCACCGGTCCCTCAGAACATTGATGATTGTGAGATCTGTGCGGAGAGAGAAAACAGGGGCCATCCTGGGTCAAGTAGAATCTCTGATTTGCCAGAGCGCGGTTGGTGGAAGCTGAAAGGGAGAGGTAATTAGGGTAGTTTGAATTTGTTTGAAGAAGATAGAGACGGGGTGGAGGACGGAAGAAAGGGTGGGGTGGGTGGGGGGGGGGCACATGAAAGTATCCTGCTGTGTGCGGAACAGTGCTTTATTTCTCTCCCAGCACATCAGGTGTTCAAACAGACTGGCAAACTCATGAATGCCCGTGTGGGACAGGGGGTAGGATGTGAGAAGATCCGTGACTATTTGTGAGGTAGTAAGCCTCTATTAGCAGACTGTCCTGTGGAACCATAGAGCTTTGCTACATAGAGGGGGATGCTATGTGTCTGCCTGCCTGGTTGACATGCTGGCCATGTTTTTTTTTTTTTTTGCCACAGCACCAAATATACATCTCTTTCTTGATGACTTCAAAGCCCCCATAGTTTGAAAGCTTCAGTGCCCCCGTAGGAGAAGTGGCTCAAAGGACAGCAGCTACAGCGACTGCCAATTATGAGCTCCTAAGAGCTCCATTAGATCCCAGAAGAGAAAAAGAGTTTACACAAAGAGGAACCCTTGCTGAGGAGGAAGGACTGCAGGCTTTTATAAAGAGTACTAAAACATTTTTTTATGCCATTGGACTTGGCAGCAAGTGTCTTTGCCTGGTTCGCGACAGCATTTGAAGGGCAAATGCAACTTTTATTCTTTTTCTGTGCTTCGTAACTGCGAAATGACACCCGCACGATAAAATCATGTTGTAATGTTGTTAGAATACAAATTCTGCCCTTCCAATCAAACGTGTAAACCATTTGATGATCATCTACTGGTATAGTATCAGCTTGACCCTGCATGTCGGTTTGTTATAAAGCCTAAACTCTGTGCTTCTCAAAATGTCATTATACAGGAGTCCTGAGGTCCAGACAGGAGTCTAAAGCACTCCTGAGGTTTTATAAAACCTTTGCAGTCCACATTCTCTGACACTTTGACAAGTTGGACGATATTCCTGTGGACTAACTTGTATGTTTGGAGTTACGCAGTTTGTTTCGACCCTAATCGAGTGAGATTGAGTTGGGAATCTAGAGGGCATTCCGTCATTGGTTTAATAGAAGCTTCTCTCATCCCGCTCTCTTTCTTCACCATTCCCACTAGTCAATTTGTTGCTCAGAGCCAGTCCACAATCAGAGACCAGGGCTGTCTAAGGTAAAGTAATCTTATGTGCAATAGCGACAATAGCCCGGGGACAAGGTTAATGTCTAACAGGTTAATGTGGCCAGTTCTTTACGCTGTCCCTTTTCTCGCCCTCACTATTCCCATCTCTGTTTGTTCTCTGCGTGGAACCTACACAACCCAGCACCGGTGGGCCGTCTGCAGCTGCCACAGCAAGCTCTTTGTCTCTTTTGTGCATTGTGAGCGCATTTCTGATGTGAAACACATTTAGTTAACATCCAGTAGTGTCAGATATATGTGAAACACTGTTGTTGCTATAATGGGGTTGTTATGCAATAGGACACTATGGCCTTGGGCATGGTTGTTCTTTTCAATGGCTACAGTCCACCATAACTTGAACCTAACATTACCACATTCCCAGGCGTTGGTTTAGAACAACTAAAACTGTTTGTAGGCTAAATAAGTGCCTAGTTAGTTATGCTAAAGCTAGCCACGATGCCATAATTGAATGCCCTTTGATTCAACTCAACAGACAGTGTGGACAACCTTTGAGAGTTGATTCAGCACAACAGACAGGTTGGACAACCTTTGGGAATTGATTCAACTCGACAGACAGTTTGGACAACGTTTGTGAATTTCTGGACATTCATTTATGTATTGTTTTTATAATATGCCCCTTGGAATGTGTAGAGCTAACAGGGCAGATGAAAAGTGCATGGAGGTTTTGCTGTCATCAATACTCACAATGCTAATCCCAGATGTCCAGTTGCATATATTTATGTTAATAGCATGCTGAAGTGCTGTGGCGGCCCACCCATTAAGACGTTAGCGGCGGAGCCCCACTTGTGTTAAAGGCCCACTGTGTTACTGCTTTACATCTATGGGTCAAACTCTAAATACTTTACATGGCTCTGGTAAGCCCTACAATCAAATGGGAGACCACTCATATTGAAAATGCCTGAAGCTTTAGAGATAGCCCTCTAGAGTGTGTGTATGTGAGTGCAAGCATCAGCTTTCAAAACTTTGAACAGTAGGACGTCTAAAACATTGATTTTAGGGATTAAGCATGATGATGTAGGGCTAAACAAACATTGATATGAGGCAGTAGGCCTATTTAAACATCAATATGAGGGAGTAGGCCTATTTAAACATTGATATAAGGGAGTAGGTCTACTTAAACATCTATATAAGGGACTAGGCCTATTTAAACAATGATATAAGGGAGTAGGCCTAAATAAACATTGATATGAGGGACTAGGTCTATTTAAACAATGATCTAAGGGAGTAGGCCTAAATAAACATTGATATGAGGGAGTAGGTCTATTTAAACAATGTTATAAGGGAGTAGGTCTACTTAAACATCTATATGAGGGACATGGCCTATTTAAACAATGATATAAGGGAGTAGGCTGATATAAACATTGATATGAGGGAGCAGGTCTATTTAAACAATGATATAAGGGAGTAGGCCTACATAAGCATTGATATAAGGGAGTAGGTTGACATAATTTAAACAATTATGTAGTATTTCTAATCATTATAATGAAAGCATATAACTATATACTCTGCTGTTCTTGAAAAAATAGCAAGACATATGCAATTGGTTTTCAATGAATGACAGCCCTAACAAAGACTTCACAAAAAATAACCAGGCTCTAAGCGGTGGAACCTGTCCCGATGCAGTAGCATTTTTATTTCTATAGAGAATACACTTTGTTCAAACTAGTGACATGGTTCATTATTATTAATTCTAACAGCTCTGTGACTAGTTCAATTATTCTTCCTCTGGATAATTGGTTCTGTAACTTTAATTTGAACTTTTCACCTTATTATTAAAGCAGGCTCTTCACCCTGGGAGATCTTAGGTGGTATCATGTCTGTGAGATTTCTAGGGCTGTAAGATTGGTTTAACCCTATAATTGGTCAGAATTTTTTTTTTTTAATTGAAGGGCAAGTGAGATCAGATTTATTTCTTTGTAGTGCTTTGTTCAACCTCCCAAAGCCTCCACATGATATACCGATCATGCTAAGTAAATTTGTCTGTTATCATGGTTGTCTTAGATCAACAGTGACGTTGGATGTGTTTCCTCCATGTTCCTATCTCTAGATGTAAAACGTACAGGTGTCAATAGTTGTCCTCTTTCTAACAGACTACAAAAGTGTAGATGATACTTCCTGCTTTGGCCCAGCCCCTCCCCTTCCTCTCAGCAGGTTTTCTGAATGTTATCCTGGAAGATTGACTGGCTACTATTAGGTAGCTAACTTAATAACGTTACATTAGATAATACTTGACAATGACTTGGCATTATTTAGGTTATATTTTTCAGAAGTAAATTGTAGTAATTATTTTACGAAGAAATGTTTTAACCATGCGTTTAAACTGGAACTGCCTGTAGATGATATCCTGTTGCAGCTTTGGAATGAATCACATTTTAACCAATCACATTTGGACAGTTCCATCAGGACCAAGAAGTTTGATGACAATTCCATGCTTATCCAATAGAAAGTTATTTTTATTTGTAAACGTATGATAATGTAATTTATTTTTGCCAAACGTAGCACAGGTTCTGAAGATATAGTTGAAATGGCATGTACAAACATGTAGTGTATATTATTGAATTACATAGTTTTCTCCCCCTCGATTTAATCGCAAATATAGTCTGAAATCCACCCCAATAAATCACAGGCCAGTAGTGATATATGTAAATGACCTCATATTGGTTACCCTTCCCTTGTGCTTCTAATCACTCCCTCCCACAACTCTGACTGTCATGCCCTGGCTGCGAGCCCCTGGCCATTTCAGGGCAAGACTTTTTGTGAGGCCTCTAGCCCTCTTCATGCCATTGTGGGCTCCCCAGTCAGAGCAGCTGCATTCAGTTGACTCTGATTGGGGAGCCTACTTAGGTTCATTTCTAGCCACACCC
>JACXGK010010078.1:0-18722 GCA_016801125.1 Novumbra hubbsi
TAGTCAACTCCCAACAGTTGGAGGGAGTTCAGGCCTCTGCTTAAAATGACTGTCCTCTCGATTTCTCTCTCCCTCTCTCCCTCTCTCTCCCCCTCTCTCCCCCTCTCTCTCCCCCTCTCTCTTCCTCAGTCTCCTTTGCAGTGCCTTCTGCTGTATCCACCACACCGTGGGGGAAAATAACTTACTGGGCAGTCGATGGCAACCCTCGGCTGTGTACACAGAACTAGAATGTGGGTTCACCAAAAGCTGTGGCCTCTCTCCTCTTCTGGAGGGAGACCCAGCGGGACGGTTCTCCTTTGCCCTCCTCCTGTCTCTCTCTCTCCTCACGCGGGCACACAATGAGGTCCTGTGTGTCGTTGCCCGTGTGGATGGAGAGAATGGTTCGGGTATCTCATTGTGCCGGTCCAGACAGAAATGACCAACCGACCACAAGTCCTTGGAGAGGGAAACGTGTTTGTTTGTGTCCACCGACAGACATCAATGTCATTTTTTTTTGTTACTGGTTTTCGTTCTCAACATCGACCACTTAGTGGGATTCCAGTGGGAAAAAAGCATCCGTACACAGGCAACGGTCATGAATCATATTGATATCCAAGCAGAGCCACAGAAAGGACGAAGAAAATAATAACTACTGGGACGGGGGGGGAATGAATCCTCACAGTTTCGGAGTTCAAAACACCCTCGGAGAAAAGACACCCATGACTTTGGCTAAGCATCTCTTTATATAGTGCACAATTTATGGAAAAGCTAGGGCGCCAGATAGGGAATAGGGTGCCCTTTGGGATAGAGAGAGTATGCCCTTCAAACCCCCAGGAGTAAAATATCAGAAGGCAGACAATGAGACAATCATTATAATACACGTGAAGTCCCTATTCAGGGGTGAAGACCAATCAAAGGCGACGAATAGACGGGCTGTTGTGAACAAAGCACAGATGTTCAATGGGACAGAGCGAGAGAGGAAGGGAGAGAGGGGGGGGGGGGGGGAGAGGATGAAGAGAGCATAATCAGACATGGCTCCCTCTCCCCCCAATAGAGAAGCATTCAGCCCCCATCCACCCTGTCCCGGTTGAAGCCCCACTGCTCAACAAGAGGGAGACCCAGTTTCGGGGCGCTTGCAGGGATCCCTGGACTGGAGCTCGTTCTGCCCGGCTGGGGCTCGTTAGGCCCGGCTGGGGCTCGTTAGGCCCGGCTGGGGCTACTGTCCTATTGTTCGGCACTCGGGGCGGCACAGCCATCCCTGTTCTCAGGGTGGGACGAGCGCGGTGACGGGGGGGTCGGAGCCCAGAGGGGAGATCTCGCGTTTGCGGTCACACACCGGTGTTCTTTATTCGGGTCGAGGGAGGTTAGTCGACTTCTCATGCGGGTCGGGAAGAACATTTCATATTTCTCTCGTATTGTCCGTACACCCCCTTTTGTACGCTCTTTGAAGTTGCAGCCGGCTCACATTGTAATTTGGTCATTTCTCGCTTTATGCATCGTTTTATGCTGCGGCGTAGATGTTGCGTGCCACGTCATGAGAGATTCACTCCTCGGGAACTGACACGCGTGTTGTTTTGTGCGTTTGAATGTGAGCACCTTTGTGTCGTAGTTGTGCATGGCGGGATGACGGATGATGTATTTAGAGGGGAGAGTCTCAGAGGAGGCGTCTGGGGTGTTCTAAGCGGTAATTCTCTGACCGCTTCGCAGAAAGAACTTGGCCCTAAATGGGCGGTTAAAATGTCAGTGATGAGAAGTGGGCGGGACATGAGCCCTAGATGATGATGTTGCTGTTGTCGGGGACAACGCTCCAGCTTTAGAATCCGGAAGCGTGATTCGCTGCTACCCAGGCTGCTTTCCTCCCGCCACTTACCGAGTCGTGAAAACTATTCTGCGTGAACACGGACGGGAACTTCGAAAAAAAAAAGCTGTTATCAACCAATGCGAAGTGACTGTCCACCAAGCTGATATTGTCTTACCGTCATGCTAATTTTCTGCTGTTACAGGGCACATTAGCCATAGTGGTACTCATTGTGCGTTGGCTTTATAAAATGTTCACCCCCGTCCTCTAGAGTCTAGACAACACTGGGAAGGTGTAGAGGTGGACATTCATTCAGGGCCTCTTCTCGTCCCTCCTCCTCCTCCACACACACACACACACACACATCCACCCCCAAACAGGCAGGCTGCTCGCCATCCCGTCTCCCGCTGGGCTACGTCTTAACCTAATGGGATTGCCATGGTAGAAGTCCTCCCTATAATGGAAATAATGAAATCAGAGAGGAGCCGGGCGGAGGGTGCGGGATCCCCACCCGAAAGACGACAGGGTCTGTCCTCCGCCGGGGAAATAAAGGGGGGGGGGGGGGTTTAGGAGAGAGCTATTGGAAAGGAGGAGGCTGCATTTGGTTTTATGCTGTGTTTCAGAGAGATGGGGGAGAGCAGAGAGAACGGGGGATGGAGGACTGGAATGGGAGACCTTGTGTGGGTTGGATGTGTTGAATTAATTAATTCCGCCATCTTAGGCTGCTAAACAAGAAGGAATTTGCCCCCGGAAAGGCCAATTCAACTCATGTACCCATCGATCAACCAAGCCTAGATTAACTCTGCTACTTGCTGTCTCGCTCCCGTACAGTGGTTTTTGTTAAATGAAGGAAACATTGAGGGGGACAGAAACACGCACAGTGCATGGAGATACAAAGACGAGCGTCCGCTATCGGAGGCAGGAAGTGGGAGAAGTGATGAGAGGCCGGACTGTGAAAACGAAAGGGAGAAGATTCTCACAGCACGCCACCGCTCCTCCTCTCCCTTACACCTCCTCCTGTTCCCGTGGGGGTCGACTCAGCGCGCCAAGAGTCTCACGGTGTGTGTTCAGTACCAGGCGATAGGTTGGACACACTGACTCATTCCCTTGAAGCAGAGACACCACAGGAGAAAGAGAAGCGAGGGACGGCCGGGGACAGTCCAACAGACAGGCCGACAGAGACAGGCATTCACATTGCAGTCGTTCTGCGGAGGTTCTAGTTCCTTTTATAGAAAGCTGGGTGAGACAACCAGCCGGCTTAATAGTGAGCGCTTTATAATCAGTGAATTAGCAAAAGTCATGGGTGGAATGATGACCAGGGAAATAACAAACATGTTGCGTTTTCACTGGACATCAGGTGTGAGGTCATGCCCATCTCGGTTTCCTCGTTCAGGTCACTGGCCAACCTTTCTGCCCTTCCTCTCTCCCTTCCTCCTTCTCTCCCTTCCTCTTTCCTCCCTTCCTCCCTCTAATCTTTATGGTCTCTTCTTCTCTTCCCCTGTAATTTACACAGAGGCGACACACTGCCGACGACCTCCTTATTCTGTTTCTCGTTCCGCCAAAGACACAGGACAGGGGGAGCGGGCAGGGAGGCGCGGGGATGGAGGGAGGGAGAGACGGGAGCGGGGGGGAGGTGGACAGTGAATGAGGAAGGATACAGAAAGTTTAGAGACTGAAAAAGGAGACAAGACGGAGAGAGAAAAAACTGAGAGGCAGAGGAAGGAGAAAATTGAGCAGGCCGAGACAGAAAACACACGGCATACCGCCCACAGGAGGTGGGGAGGAGGTAGAGAAAGAGAATTAAAGGGTGGGGGGTCAGGATGAGAAGGAGACAGACGTCTGAGTGCCTGTAGGTTAACGACATGTTAGCCGAGAGACTTGGTGAACGGACACCCTCCGTGGCCCCTCGTTGTGTCAGGAGGGGACACACACTGGCTCCGTGTCTCCGCGGCACTGTCACTCACATCCCATGTCTCTCCGTCCGTCCGGGCCGTCAGTGTGCCTGTCAGGACCGCGGGAGGGTGTGTCTGCTCGTCCGTATGGGTCCGTGTGTGTGTGTGTGTGTGTGTCCTTGTAAGGCTGGGTGAGGGGTTGGGTGGCTTTCTTTCCTCTTTCCCGCCGCGGCCATTGTCACCAGATGTCATTTCATGGGAACGGAGGGAAACAATGGTGTCCAGGAGCCAAAGGCCAATTGCCCTGGGACAGGGATACGTCACTCCACTCTCGTCCAACAGGTTTCAATCCACGTCTCCGTAATGGTTGGGGTAGTGTATGTGTGTGTGTGTGTGTGTGTGTGTGTTGAGGAACTTCCTTTATGTCAGTAAAAAAAGTCCTGGTGCGTTTGTCCTGAGGGTTTTTTTTACTTCTTTTAATATTCTTTTTAGAACATATGTTTGAGAAAACCGTGATAAATCGCCCTGACTTTCCTTTCGACACGCGATGACAGTCACATTTCTTTCCGTCCATACTCTAATGCCCTCGGCGCGTGCCCCATCTCGTTCTGTACACGTGAGGTTGTCGGGGATTTATTGCTGACCGGCATTATGTTGAAGCAATACAGGGCCCCGAATTCACCTCTGATATGACCTATTTCCAATGTGGAAGGTCCCAGTAAGACAGAGCCGGCTCTGCTCAAACAGCAGGACCTTTGCTTTAAAACTACCACATTTCCTCTCCGCCTTGTTGGGACAACGTGCAATGTGGCAGAATTACCATTCCTAGTCCTTGCACAGCTGTGCACCCAAAAACATAAATGATGTTAAAAAAAAGAATTCCTGTGGGATTTTACTCCTTGCCCTGGGGCTATTAGTATTTGGGGTAGTTTGAACCCCCCCCCCCGTGGCAGAGTAGTGGGGGAGGAGGGGGGGGGGGGCTGATACTGTATCACATGGAAGAGCGTGAGTATAACCTCCTGGCTGAAGATAATGTCAAGGAAGTCTCTCCCCGGGGCTACCAAAAGCGTAGCCAAACAAACCAGAACTAGCGTGATATCTGCTAAAAGACAGATTGGACAGATTAGCATCTTGGCTAAAATCCCAAAGTAGCAGAGACCCACTGGTCCTAGCATGTTGAGCCTATGGGAAAAGAGGCTTAATTGGATAACTGATGTGATTGCTAGCTAGCTAGCTAGATGGTGTCAGCCGGAGGTCATGTGAAATGAAACACTCCCACTAAAGAAACTGTCACCAGTGCCTGTTTGTGTGTGTTTTGAATGCCCTTTGGATTGAGTACACAGAAATCACCTGTACAAGCTAGCCAGCATTCAGTTTGCAGAGTGACACTCGGTCAAACAGAGACCCTGAGTATAACTCAGTTATAAAACCTATCTGCTGCTGAGGGAAAGGAAAAAGGAATAAACACTGGAATTTTCTTGTGTGTGCGTTTGTGTGCACATGCACGTGTATACACTTCCAAACGCTGGGAGTTATAGTCAGTCATCTGAATGAGCACAAAACACAGCAAAACACACATTTAAACCGGGGCTATTTTAGAAATGTTTCAGATGAAGGAGGCTACAAATGACAAAGTCCACAACCACACAAACAAACACCCACACACACACAAGCAAATACGTACACACATACAAAGAAGAAAAAACAAACCGGGTCAAAGGGGTCCTTATTAACAACACTGGCTGACAAGAGGAAAAGTGAGGCAGAGATTTACACACCGGGTATAAATGGTCTACGGGGGCAGAAGGATGTCAGGAACTTGATAGTAAAACAAAAGGATGCAGTTAAAGCCTTTCAGGAAGGCACAGCATAAGTGCCCCTGTTTATCAGAAGATAGGAATTCAGGGTCACCGGCTTTTTCTGTGAATGCCCATTCCATACACCGTCCAGGACAATGTTTGTCATCTTTCTGTACATTATCAAAAATTATTACTGTCATCTTCCTACGCGTTCTCAAGAATAAGGGGTGTCACGATTCTATACGTTGTCAAGAATGATTTCTGTCCTCAACATATGTTTGCTAATTACCCATGAACACCCAAGGCTGAATCATTTGTCTATGGTAGAGGAAGTGAATGGCTAACAGTTACCGAGTATATCATTATAAACTGTTATTATTGTACTTTTGGATCATATCTATGTACTTTCCTCTCTGTCTTCATCTCTTTCTGTTTCTCTTACACAGTGATTCACTTCTTCTCTATTACCCCTCTGGAATATTCAAAGGCTTTATTGCTGTACATTTTACAATATATTACATTTCACCCCTCCACAGAGACACATGAAAACCACACACACCAATCACGTACACCACCCACCAACCAGCTAATAAACATTACCAGCGATTGTTGCCATGACACAATTACCAAAGGTGTATCATGACACAATTACCAAGGTTTGCATTACATTTTAAATTTTAAATCGAAAAACAAATTTGTAGGCACGATGTTCACACATTTCAGATGCTTTGACTAGGCTTCATTAAATCCAACGCTATACAACACTAACACAGTATTCCCCAGTGAACCATTTCCATATTGAAATTACACCATATTCATATTACAGTGAGGAACTTCCTTCATAGAGTTAATTCCATATGTAATGTGCTAACTTGTATTTAGTTCTCTGTGTAGTAAACCAGTAAGTCCATGCACTCCGTTTCCTGTGCCCCTATAGCCAGAGTGTGCTGTCAGGGCTTGCTGTGGACATTACATTGGTTGTTATGGTCCCACGTTTAAGCCTAAAGGAATGAGCAGTAGTTATTGGAAAACTTGACCTGGGTCATCCACAGTGGTGCCTGGTGTTTGGGTGACCTGCCGAGCGTGGGTTGTTAGTCATCATGGATGGCTTAAGGCAAGGGTGTGTGTGTGTGTGTGTGTGTGTGTGTAGACTAGACACCCTTGTTTTGACACAGGACCTACCCTTTAATTAAAGAACATAGAGCTTGTTTTAATGCAAATGACAGAGTAAAGGTGAGGGCTGACTCGCGTTGTAAAACAAGGGCTGGGGGAGTTGTAAATGTAATGATTCGATGTCTCTGTGCATGTGTGTGAGAAACAAAAAGGTATTTTACTTTACAATTAAAATGGCACCGACAGCACCGTGTGTGTATGGTTCCAACGCTCGAAACTCAATCACCCCCAAGCTAAGGTCTTCTGTCTCACCCTGGACACTAATGTTGTCTGTCTGAGTCTACTATAAACCAGTGTTTTCTGTCTGTGAGTCTACTATAAACCAGTGTTTTCTGTCTGTGAGTCTATTTTAAACCAGTATTGCCTTTCTATGGGGTTACTTTTGACCAGTGTTTTCTGTCTGTGAGTCTACTATAAACCTGTGTTTTCTGTCTGTGAGTCTACTTTAAACCAGTATTGCCTTTCTATGGGGTTACTTTTGACCAGTGTTTTCTGTCTGTGAGTCTACTATAAACCTGTGTTTTCTGTCTGTGAGTCTACTTTAAACCAGTATTGCCTTTCTATGGGGTTACTTTTGACCAGTGTTTTCTGTCTGTGAGTCTACTATAAAACTGTGTTTTCTGTCTGTGAGTCTACTTTAAACCAGTATTGCCTTTCTATGGGGTTACTTTTGACCAGTGTTTTCTGTCTGTGAGTCTACTATAAACCTGTGTTTTCTGTCTGTGAGTCTACTTTAAACCAGTATTGCCTTTCTATGGGGCTACTTTTGACCAGTGTTTTCTGTCTGTGAGTCTTAGACCCGTTTTGTTTGTCTGTGAGTCTTCTTCTGCCCATTGTCATTTGTCTGCACGTATGCAGACCAGGGTTGTCTGTGATCAGTGCACCTTAGACCATTTTATTTTGTTACTGCCGCGTCTTCAAACAAGGCCTGTGAGCACTCCAGGTCAATGTCCCTCAAATGGCAACCCTGCTTCCTTCCTCTTTCTCCACAACACAGGGAGTGACAGAAAAAAAAACTGTGGATGGCCACTGAAGTGATTCCCTTGTGCGTTGGACTTGAAAGTTTTCCCTGTGAACTTTACATCAAACAACCCTGGCCCACACTGGTTCTGCTTTTGAAGTAGTGTGTGTGTGGGGGTGTGTGTGGAGCAGAATTTAGAGTGCTCTGTCTCTACATGTAGGCTAGGTCGGTAAAAGGAATCGTCTGGTGTTATATTTTTATTTCTTTAAGAAGAAGCTGAAAGGCTACTGGGAGTGTGCAAAGGATCAAGAGCAATCTCTCATTTCAGCCTGTCACACATTAAAATTAGTCTGTTTTTTTTTTTTTGCCCTTTTCAGATGTTCCTCCTTTGTTGAAGTAATGAAAAGAAGACTGAAATTATATTAAAACAGAATATACACATTGAACACACCAGGAGCAGGCCCAAAACAAAAACTTTTCTGCAAAATAGACAAATAGCAGACAATATAAAATATTGTGTGTTTGGCATTTACTCCCAATTGCTTTGTCCCAAAGGCCTGGTGTTCTATTCATTCACATATATGTAAGACATGTAAACAAATAGAAAATGCCTAAGAGTTAAAACTATTATCTTAATGTACATCAATCTTCCATCCGCTGACATCAGAGGTTTCATTTCGGAGTGCCAGTAGTTTGCAGTATTTGTCTGACCAACGAGATGAAACAAAAAAAGATCTAGAGAGCCATATCTGATCCGGCGTTAGGACCACGAAGCGATTATTCAGACCGAGCCGGCTTTCCCGTGCGGTTCGTTTCCACATGCAGCACAATCCTCCCAGAGCTGCTCTATGCATTATACCCCGCATTCATAAAAACCCCTATCAGCAACAAGACGCAAAGCAGCCTCTACATCTCGCTGCGTTACTGTTCGTCTTTCCCAGGAAAAGTAGCCAGCAAAGCCCCGCAAGTGAACAAAATGGCCAGAAGTCAGAGGCAGAGAAGAGAGTTAAAAAGCGAAGATGTGTTTTTGGACTCCGAAACGTCCATGGATCAGCCAGATTTTGATATATCCCGTTGCTCGTTCATTGACGTCTACAACTCCAGAGACGGCGCTTCTTCTCCAATGAGACAGATTGATACTTTTCTGAAAAACGTTCAAGTTTTGCTGGAAGCAGCAAGTTTTATTGAAAGCACCGAGAAGAAGGACGGAAGTAAGTTTATATGTACAAGGTCGTGATGTAATATGGGTTTGAAATATTCAGTAAAACAAGAGTTTCATTGTCAACAGACTCGAGACAACAAAGGACTGAGTTCATTCAATTGATCTAGGCTACTTATTATTCTCGTGCACCCATTTTCATGCAAGTAGGCCTACGCGCGTGCTGATATCGCACTGCACACTAGGCTTGGCCAATATAATGTAATTGATTGTTTATCCCGGTTCCTTGATATTGTTTTTTTTTTGGCATGTTCTTTACCCCCACCACAGCGTGAGCTTAGTTTGCACCTGCTCACTCGAGCACCTTGATGATACAAGTTCCGATATTTCTCCAAGTAGCGCTTGCTAAAATTGTTCAAACCTAGAATATGATTGACAAAACAGCATTATATGTTAAGGTATCCGTCCACTGTGCGTTTTGTTGGTTTATATTTATCACTTCGAGATTATATCATTCCGACCCGCATCGCAGGCTCAAACTCATTTTGGGTGATGTCACAGTGCCCCCCGCAGAACACAGTTTACCCCGAACAGCTCGATTATTATTAGGGGAAATAAAAGATATAGGAGCCCAAGCCTAAAGCACATAGTTTGTTTTCTCATCACGAGGATATATTTCAGAACCAGACTTCTGTTTTCATTTCGATGTATAATCTACCCTACATCCCAATCTCGAGGAAAGATTATATTATATTCGTTGGTTTGGATGTGTGAAATAATAGATCACGTAACTGCAGAAACGTTTCATGTTCTAAGAAGATTTCACAGCTATTTCAGATTTGATACCTTTCTCTGTTATATGAAAAGTATTGAGTTCTTTTCGCGACGTTCCGTCCTTTTATTTTTTTTCACCAAATGATGGTTGTTGCTTCCTGATACTTGCGGGGGCGTTTCACATGGTTTCCACATGGCGCGAGATCTCCTTGTAATTGGTCAGGGACAAGCTGGCATGCAAAGCCTGTCACAACCTATAACCAATCCAGTGTCTCCTTTGTGGTCACGTCATGTGTTGCTGGGCCTGGCTTCGGTATGCCGGTACACCCCCACCATTGTGTTGATTTATGGGAGTTGCAGTCTCTTTGGTTAGAAATGAATGTGAAAGGATATGATAATCAGCAGGGGTTCGCTAACCTTTCGTAGAGGAGTCCCAGCCATGCATATATTTGATCTTTTTCCGAGATGGTACACCTGATTGATCTTTTCAACTAATAATCAAGCCTTTGACAGGGTGAATTAGATGAGAGTTCAAGGCTACAACTAAATGGATAACATTGGATTGTCCTCATAGAGAGGTTTGAAAAACAATTACATTCAACGGGGCAGTTGTCAACTGCATTGAGCAATGTGAATGTTTTAGTCATTTGGGCTAGAGTACAATGTGGTAGATTTATTCATAACATATGCTCCTACTCCTGTTAGCCCATATAACAAGTTCCGTGACAACCAAAGAACACACTAGTGTAAGCCAGGCTATTCACGTAGGGGTTATTCATATAATGAGGTGACATCCTCTTCAATTTTAAAATAAGAGTAATTATTTCAATAGCTAACATTTATAGGAGTTGCATGGCAGCACTAAAAGTAGATCTACCAGTCGTTCGCAATTCATCGTGGAAATCAATATAATTAGTACTCGGTTTCCCATAAAGCATTGCGTCGAGACAAGCCCCCAACTCTCGCAAGGTCTCCGCCCCTCAGCTGTAGCGTTAGGTAAACAAACTGGAGGAGGAGTGAAAATACTGGCAGCAGGGACTTTGCAGGCTTTAGGGCTGACGGGGACATTTTATACATTTTTTTTTTTTAAATCTATTTTGTACAATTTATAACTTTTTTTCCCTGAATACTTTTAATACTTTGCTACACCTAATTCAACGACCGAAAAGCTAACTGAATAGACTGCAGCTAGCTGTTTCATGAGATTTAAACTATTTTTTTCACAGGACAGTTGCAGAGCCAGAAAGCAGATAAGCTATCAAACAACCTATTTCTGAAGTAACAATTTGTGTTAAAGTCAACAAGGACCAATTATTTTGCATCGTGATCTGCAATAATACTTGACGTTGAAAAACTATAAGCTAGTGTGGAAAAGTAACGTTGCGTTATTCTGTAGCTAACGTTCGCTAGCTCCAAGCAGCATAATGACGGCAGTGCAGTTGATAAACATCCAGAGGTTGTTGGAAGCGGCTGAATATCTAGAAAGGAGGGATAGAGGTATGAAACGTAACGTAATAGTGTGGTTGGGTTGGTTTGAATCGGTGTGTTTTTTCAGTTGGAAATATTTGGTTGTCATGAACACGTTTGAATGCACACGGTCGACAACATTACACGTTACAGTTACTGTACAGCAGTTTTGTGTGTTTATTGTTTTCAACTACTTCACTAGAACAACACACGATCACTGTATTAGGTGTGCCATTGCAAGAGTTGATCTAGCAGCTTCCTCTTAACATTGTTTACTAAACGTTGCACGGTCCAACTCGCCTAACCACCCTTATATTTTAACAGAGTGTGAACACGGCTATGCATCAACGTTTCCGTCGTCCGTCCAGAACACTAATTACCAGAGGCAGAAGAAATTTCGAAACAAGAAGTTCCACAATAACCATAACAGGTAAGCAGAACTGCACCTATTTGATGAATCGATGTCGTGCAGGGTTTTACATGTATATCTGCCTAGTGAACATTTATCCTAGCGCACATTTATCCGTTCAAGACGAATGAGTTAACCGTAATTAATTTGCTTTTATAGTAAAGAGAATGACCGACACCAATTTTGCCTTGCGTGATATCATTAGACTGTCAGTACAACATTAGCCGAACGGCTGGTAAACAAGTCGCCCAATAGGCTGGATGTGGTTGCCACAACACCCCTTGAGTGTGTTCTTCGCCCATTTATAGAACCGTAATAGACGATTTATGCGAAAGCTGAAAACACGTGAAATTGAAACCCGTGTATGGAGAATGTTAGGGCACTCTTCGCTTGGGGGATGGGGTAGCACTTGCAGCTCGAGCTCGTTATTATCAGCTGATTGTCAAATAGACTGCAGTGCGGAGGTTAGGGACTGGGGAAATGTGCAGATGGAAAATCCTACGAACACGACGTTTTTTGGTATAATTTTATTCTTGAAAACAAATTCCGTCGTTTTTACAGTTTTTAACTGTTGCCGCTTACAGTGTATACAACTTCCTATTATGTTTAAACGTATTTGCCAAGCTGTTATGGTCGGTTCGTTATGTCCATAACCCTAGAGGGGGGAAATGCTTCCATTTGCGCCTGGTGTTGTATGTAGACAAGCGTGGTGAAGAAGTCGGGCCTCTCAAAGTCGCTGCGCTTAATCTATTTGTTGTGTTTGTAATCAAGCAGTGATGCAATTTTGATGTGCTTACATGAACGGTTTGCGTATTGTATGCGAAAAAGTCATGGCTTTTCAGTGCATGCATTTATTTCTGTATGTATAATCTGATTATGGCTAAATCTCATGGCTTAATGTAATGGAAAAATGTTAGCCTAAACTTCAAAAGCCGGTGTCATTTGAGAGTGACATTGTACAAAGACAACACAGAGTCAAGATTGTCTGGTATGGTTGAAATGAATGCTAATTGCCTCTTTTAGGGAAAAGATAATGCATTAAAGGCTACAGACTACAGTCTCATCAGTTTAGTCCATTGATATATTATACTCATAGTATTGCCCTCCGCTTTTCTGGATAGTGCTATATTGCAACCGACGGAACACCTTTTGATCTATAACAGTGAGAGTAGTTACATGCAGTATGGCCTAGGGTAGACCAGTTCGGCATGGCGCTGATTATGATCAGGTGGGATGTGTGTGTGGGTGGGTGTGTGTGTGTGGCCAGGTGAGGCCACCTCATTTTGTAGCATGTTGAGGCTTATATTTGATGGGCTTATCGCCGTGTCTTTTCTCTTACTCGATACAGCTGGGCTATGTTTATCTCTTCTTCCTGTTTGCGTGGCAACACGGGATCCTTTATTTAAAGCGTCTACAGTTTCCGGCGTTCTGTCTTTGGTCGCTGATGTACATGTGTCATCAGAGGCTTATTGTCTATAGGCCGAGTACATGCTATGTGCTGTAGACCGATTACATACAATTCTCTGTACGGATTAGTCAACATGCTACTGTCTGTTTTCTGGTTACGTGATATTGTCTTTCAACTAGTGTGTTGGGTGGTCAACCTCGGACATCCATTTGAACTACTGTAGATGGATCTTTCACGTTGTTGCTCCAGGACTCTGTGTGAAGCTGTATGGTTGTTGACTGTTTCCCTCCTCTTTCCCAGGGCTGGGTTATGAAACGCCATACATATTTATCAAATTTCACTTTTGACCACAATAGGAGTACCGTGGTTTTGGAAAGTGCTCAGGTCAGTTCACCTTCTCCGTGTTTACGTGACGCCTCCATAATGACAAAGCAACCAGTTTAATATTTAACCTGAAATCACATATACATTCGTATTCAGTACTCTGTAAAAGAACGGTTGACACCGATTAGGAGTTCTCGTTTTCTTCAAGCTTCTAGCCAGACGAGATGAGCAGTGTGGGCCTTTTCAGACACATTCAGACAAATGTAATCAAATGCCGATAAGGTATCTCAGTTGATCTCCAACAGTATTTGAACACAGGCTTACTGGGTGGCCTACTGGCTGTGTGTGTCTGTATGTGTGGGGGGGAGGGGGGTTGGCGCTGCACAGAGCCTGCATTATTGCTGCTCTATCAGCCCTGGAGATTCAGTGGGTTTGGATTAATCAAGATTCGTGCTGGTGTGTGTGTGTTATGTAATGCAATGCGCGGTGCCATTATTTACAATTTCGCACAGGAAACGAGCTACGTCTTCGAGGCTTGTTAGGTTGTGATGGCAGGCTAAGCAGCTAGCAGGTTCTCCTATCCAGAGACCTCGTTCCGGAGACCTCGTTAATGGGAAATGACTGTCACGGCTGAGTTGATAGCACACACAGCAGGCACGGGGGAAACGGTGCTCCCAACGTATTCGAATATTTTATTTTTTTTTAATCGAAATACAATCCGGCGCTCAGGTCCGTAGTGGTGCCTACCGCCAACTCCCATAATCCTGCATACATCCTGTTTCCTGGCAACCCTTCGGGTCAGCAAGTGTGCCCCGTGTGGAGAAACGCCCGTATGACATAGGAGCCAGGGATTGGTTTCCGCCCTCTGACAAGTTTGTTGAGGAACTAAGGAGGTTTTGCAGAGAAACACACACACACACACACACTCTGGTGGGCGGGTGAACTATTTCGCCTCAGCAGGAGGGCTTGTTTCTCTTCACCGTGTTGCCATACAGAGAGGGCTGTTAGGGGACCAGCAGATTCACACTGCATTAATAATAACTCTGGGTCTGAAGCCCGGCCTGGCTAAGTGATACAGACGCACTCTGTGTCAGGAAATCCACGTTCCCTATTCGCTAATCCCGCTCCTCACCATAACCTGCCCTGTACTGCATGAACCTAAAGGCGACTCCAATTCTAACTCTCCCTCATTGGATGTTTAACGGGGAAGTAGGGCTGCGCGGTTGGTTTCTAATCAAGATTGCGTTGTTGACATGAGCGATTTTTAAACCGGCGACTTGTGCGATTTTCAGCTCGGATAAAATTTGAACGCGATGCGCTTCACGGCAAGCAACAGGCACGCTTCGTCCGCCCGTAATAGTTTTTCTTGCGGGTGCTGTAGGTTATTAGTAGACAACTTAAATACCCGGACTAATCTTGTTTAAATACTTGATGGTTTTGCAATGTTAGTTTGAGTTAACGCTGCAGCTGCAAGCGATGACGAGCACTTCCAGCGAGCGAGTGGCCCCAAGATATGGTCCCACACAGACCACAGCATGATTAATAAACGTCTCGGCTTCGATGTTGGTTCACGGGAGAAAATATAAGTCAAGGGTCGAGAAATGTTGCCTAACCAGCCATGGCATTAACTGCGCAGTAAAATGTTACGTATAGAACATTCAATAGAAAACACTGAACTTAAACTTGATTTCTATTCAGTTCAATAGCACATTATGGAGGCTATGATCTCTATGTTTGAGTGAGATCATCTGAGCTGTTTACACCCGTGTTTGTAATTGCGGCGTTTGTCAAAGACATCGCAACGTTAAGTATTGTATCCGTCTCATGCATCCCTAACTGCGTTTAACTGTGAAGGCGTGTTCCCCTGGTTTAACTGTGAAGGCGTGTTCCCCTGGTTTAACTGTGAAGGCGTGTTCCCCTGGTTTAACGGCTCCTTCTCTCTTTTACCTCCAGGTCCACACACAACGAACTGGAGAAGAATAGGTGAGTTAGTCCTTTAACGCTTATTGGAGTTAGAATGCGGGCAAATCGTCCAAAACCCGTGTTTACCATGCAAACAGGCCCCTCAAAATGCACTGCGAAGCCTGTCTACGCCTGCCTGGTTGGAGTTTTCCACCAGGCAGCTTTGCCGGGCAACAGGTTATGAAAACCAAAAGTAAGATTTGACCTAGTTGCTGCTAATCTAAGGACATTCCCCATCTCTATCTCATCCTCTTCCACTCTGCCTATCTGCCCTCTCTCTTTCTGTCTCTCTCTCTCTGTGTCTCACTCACTCCCTCTGTACCCTCTGTGTTGAGTCACCGCTTTAGAGTACATTGGGTTATGCAACGGGCCAGTTGCCAGGGGATTTGAGTTACACAGGCAGGGAGCGGGCACCGCAGACTGGGCCCCAAACCAGAGACCAGTGACCCCTTACTTCCTGCACTGTGCACTCCTTTTGACCAAGAGGCAGGGGGTTCTGGCCAGAAGTAGTGCACTAGGTAGGGAATTGGGATTCATTTGAGGTGAGCGCCAGAAGTTCAGATGTCTCTGGAGGACGCGTTATGCCAGTTCGTTTTTTGGCTGCTTGGATGCATTGAAGTCAAGATGGGCTGGTTAATTTAGATGTCAACAAGTGGCTGGCTGACATGCCTCCTATTTCCTGTCCTTTTGCTCAAGAGCTTTTCACTTTCCAAACCTATTTGGGAGAAGGTGCAAGATCACTCAAGATCACTTCTCAAGATCACTCAAAATTTATCTGTCACAGAGACGTTTTGAGGAGTGTCCAGTGTCCTAAATTAACTAAAAATGAATTGGAATCTCAAAGCGTTTCAAATAAACGGTTAATTTAACAGCTGCGATAGAGTAGCTCTGGACTACAATTTACTGCCAGAGTTTAAGGTTTTCAGCTGTTAAAGCCCACAACAGATATGCAATGGTGAGGGAACCATCCGGTCTGACCCGGGAGAGGATGGGTGTGGTCAGCGAGGGAGACACGCAGACTGCAGACCGCACAGTTCACTCTCCGGGGATCACTCTCCGGGGTATCACTCTCCGGGGATCACTCTCCGCGTATCACTCTCCGGGGTATCACTCTCCGGGGTATCACTCTCCGCGTATCACTCTCCGCGGTCCACTCTCCGGGGTATCACTCTCCGGGGTATCACTCTCCGGGGTCCACTCTCCGGGGTATCACTCTCCGGGGTATCACTCTCCGGGTATCACTCTCCGGGGATCACTCTCCGGAGTACACTCTCCAGGTTTCACACTCCGGTTTGTTGTTACTCTGGTGCCTTGATGTCCCTTTCATGGAGGCCTTCACCCGGGCAACTTCCTCACACCATGGCAACCACAAAACCCTTTGGGACCCCCGCAGGGTTTTATGGTTGTATTGCACAGACGGACGACTCTTAGGAGAAGAAGCCCTCATCAGGTTTAGGGTTGAACCACCTACAGTGAAGTGTTTAGGCCCCTGAAAGGAGATGGCGACTCAGAAGGGTTCTGAAAATCCATGAATAGTATATATGGCTAGACTCTAAAGGACAAATACCTACTGAAAGGTACTCCATTACGTAATCCCTTGTCATTTATTCATTGGCCTTTTTTTTTTACATTTGAAATAAGAGGCCTTGTTCTGAGGGGAGCCATGCTGGCCATCTAATTGACTAGTTAAATATATCTGCGGGTTGTGATGCGTCATCCTGCCGTGGTCGAATTCCGTTCTTCTGGGCAGCATTCAGCCCTCCCACAGAGACTGGTCCCGGCAGATAACAGCCCACAGGTTGTTTTTCTTTTTTTTTTTTCGTCGTCAATGAGAGCACAGTGCTTGGTCACCGGTGCCTCTGTGTGGGTTGTGGTCGAGATAAGTGTCGAGGGTGGGAGGAGAGAGAGGACGGGCAGGATGGCGCTGATGTAACTAACATGCCGTGCGCTCAGTGCGCAAAAAGAATGGTGGGGGGGGGGGACTAGCCAAGTGCACTTGTTAGTTCCTGTTGACATGGTTTTCACCAAACCACGTGACGCTTTGGCCGTGTGCTGCTGTTGTTGCCGGCCAGATTAGCCCGCGGCACCGACCGCACTGTCGAGGGAGAGAAATGGGCTGTAGCCGCGGTGGGGAATTAACCACCGCTTCGGAGGAGGCACGAGTCAGGAGTCGTGTCTACTCCGTTCGTTTGCGTGCCCAAATTTTTTGGCAAGAATTTGCGGTGGGCAAATATGGTGGTTGATATGCGGCAGGCCTCCTGAGCGCCTTTGGCAGTGAGGCGTCCCCGGATAGCTCGGCTGCACGCGTTCCGGAGTGAATTCGTCACCAGTTGCTGAACCCGTTCTGTTCGATTCCCCATCGTTTGGATTGTCAAAACCGGTCTGGTGGCATTCTGACTTGCCGCTCTTCAGATGTGTTTTAGTTCATTAGAACAGGCCCTGTTCCATTCAACTCGGTTTTGATGTGGTTCTTTGCTCTTGGTACATTGTACCTCGGTCATCCGACGCTTCAGTGGCGATGGCTATAGCGCCGCTCTGTTTCGGCCTACAGCGCCGGTCTGTTTCGGCCTACAGCGGCCTACAGCGCCGGTCTGTTTCGGCCTACAGCGCCGGTCTGTTTCGGCCTACAGCGCTGGTCTGTTTGGGGCCTACAGCGCCGGTCTGTTTCGGCCTACAGCGGCGGTCTGTTTGGGGCCTACAGCGCCGGTCTGTTTCGGCCTACAGCGCCGGTCTGTTTCGGCCTACAGCGCCGGTCTGTTTCGGCCTACAGCGCCGGTCTGTTTCGGCCTACAGCGCCGGTCTGTTTGGGGCCTACAGCGCCGGTCTGTTTGGGGCCTACAGCGCCGGTCTGTTTGGGGCCTACAGCGCCGGTCTGTTTCGGCCTACAGCGCCGGTCTGTTTCGGCCTACAGCGCCGGTCTGTTTCGGCCTACAGCGCCGGTCTGTTTCGGCCTACAGCGCCGGTCTGTTTCGGCCTACAGCGACGCTGACGTGTGGTGTGATAACCCTGTGGAGGCGGAGATGACACGATAGCAGATGAAAGGGACGTGAAACCCAGAAAACACATTCCAGGCGCTCACACGGCAGCAGACAACCGGGTTTTTCCAGCCTCTTTGATCATGTTGCCTGATCTACCTCTCATAGACCTGCTCACAGTTCAATTCATCGATATTATCACACCTATAGTAACAGTCAGGTCTGGCTAGGTTGTGGGGTTTTTTCTACTTCCCTGTTGCAGAATTAGATTTCTGCTAACAAAATGACCCCTGAAGCTAATCACGTGGCACGGCTATAGAACTCTTTTTCTTATTGGAGAACCGCCACAATGCGTTTTCTGGATAATCTTTTTGTCCTGAAGTATGTGACCAGAGCGGTCATTCACAGGTGAAGCGGGAATACACAACTTCATACACAACAGGTACCTACCGTGAGTCGTGTTGTAGCAACCCCCCCCCCCCCCCCCACGCAAGAAACTGAAAAATTTGACCCGGACAACGTAACACAACTCTCATCATGTCTTGACCTCACTCAAATGTTGCCATGTGACGTGTGATGCCGGAACCGGGAATAATCTGGACAATTCGCGTTACAAAATCACATAACGCATCTCATTAGCTC
>JACXGK010010080.1:0-18619 GCA_016801125.1 Novumbra hubbsi
AGAGGGAGGCTGTGTTTGGTTTAGAGGGGGGCTGTGTGTTTTGGATAGCGGCTGTGGGGTTTGGAGGGGGGCTTTACAGTACCACATTATTAAACTAACTGTAGTGTACCACATTATTAAACTACCTGTACTGTACCACAATTTTAAACTACCTGTACTGTACCACAATTTTAAACTACCTGTACTGTACCACATTATTAAACTACATGTACTGTACCACAGTATTAAACTACCTGTACAGTACCACTTTACCAAATTGCCTGTACATTCCCACAACAGCCAGGTCGCAGTTGTAAATAAGACCTTGTTCTCAACTAGCCTACCTGGTTAAATAAAGGTAAAATAAAAAAATGTACAAAACATTACTAAATTCCTTGTACATTACCACATTGCCCAACTGCCTGTACATTACCACATCACTAAACACACATACATAATTGACAGGCTGGGACATTAGTTCACAGTGCTGTCAGGAGAACTCGCTGCAATACCACTCAGCTTTACCCGGCTCTCATATCAATTGCATAATCTATCCATTGATTAGGTCCTTGTACCACGAGAGGCTGTAGTTCTATGTAGTCAGCATGTGAAATGAACTCCTTTGTCCCTCCCCAACCTCAGCACCCACCACCCACCCCCCCTTCATGCCTGCTTCCATCCCCACCCACACCACCCCACCCCCCTCCAGTGAGATGAACTTCACTAGCTTAAGCGACCATACCACTGTTGCTATTTAAGTTAGATACTACATCAGTGATAACAGAGACAAAACAAATGTAAATTGCAAGGGGTTTAAAAAACGGAATTGGAATGCAATATGACAACGCCAGTGTTCTATCTATTTCAGGTCATAGTAATGGGATGCTCTAAGTTTAGCTTTCATGTTCAAAGAAAAAGGGAGTGTTGGTAGATTAACATGAAATGTTACAACATCACAAAGGCGCTGAGATACTAAGAGGTCTTCACAGAGAGGTTGTCACAGAGAGGTTGTCATAGAGAGGTGGTCACAGAGAGTTTGTCCTGTAAGTGCATGTGTCAGTAGTATTACGGTATAACTTTGTTCAATTTCTTGTTGTTTCTTGATCTTATTCTCTCTAATACTTTTTTGCATTTTATATTTAGTTTTCTCTATATGTTTTCTTTCTCTCTCTCTTTCTCTGTTGTATCTCTCTCATTCTCCAGCTAATATTATCTCTTTTTGTATCAACCTCTGTCCCTCTCTCACTCTCTCTCTCAGATATACTGTGTATGTACATAATGGGATAATCAGGCTAATTTGATCTTGCTGCTTATTCATTCACCAGGCTTAGATGATTGGTGCTGAAAGGTAATATTACCTATCATTTTCCTGCTTCATTAGCTGTCCCAGGCCGTCTGGGAAGGATGTCTCTGTGTGTCAGGTCTCTGGGCATTAGGACTCGGGTCCAGGTGCCGTAACTCACCCTGCAAGGGACCGCCGGTCAATAGGAAGATGGGCCGTGGCGGCCATTATCTTTCAGAGAGGAGCACCGTGGTTACGCCTGGGTCACGGTGGGTCACCGTTGTTTAGCCGAGAGGACCGGGTTGACAGACAGGGTCAGTTATTTAAATAACTGACTGGAACCATGAATAACAGGAGTAGGAAAATGATGATGTAAAGTGGCCTGGTGTGTTGCTGAGAAGAGGGGGAATTTGTTCACTCCAGCCAGTCTGGAGACTAGTCTTTAAGAAGTCACAGTCACATCGGACTCTTTGAGCCTGGTCAAAGATCTCTGTTGTAAGCATTTCGGCATTTCAAGCCGAAATATTCTTTATGAATTGCACTTTACTGTGAAATACAATAATGACAAAACAGTGTCTGTTTGAGCAGCATTTTTACAAGTGTTATAACTTAATGGAAAAAGGCATGTTTTTCAAAGTCTTGACTGGCTGATGAAGGTCTTTGACCGAAACGTTGCAGTTTTCATAAAATAATAAGACTCTTTTATTACTTAAATAGTAGGCATCACCAGTGAGCAATAATATCATAGATCTAGACCTTGTTTTTAAGATTTTATTTAACCTAATCATTAAAACGATCCTAGAACACACATCGTTACCTAACCCTAACCCTGATGAAATGTGTGGGAAACATTCAACAACTGACAAATAATTGAAAGATGGATTTTAGAATGATCAAATTCTCCCGGAAATGATTCTGACAATGTTTCACCTTTCATTCCCAATAATAAAACATTTATAAATACAAATTTACTCAAATATTTAGTTGACTCTGGCATTCCTTCTCCAGCAAAATGACTGGGAGACGGTCTTCTGTGTTTGTTTGGTTTTGGTATTCGTTGAGGACGGAAGATGTTTAACTCCCTCCTCACAAACAGACAAACAGGCACCCTGAAGAAAAGACAGATCTTGGCCAGCATTCTGCTTGGAGTCAAACATCTGCAAACCGACTGCTTTCGGGCAGAGTTACACCAGAACTGACATCAGCCCAGCAGAGCAACCAAGACCTTACTCAACACCATTATACACAGTGGAGGAGCAGCGGACATCCCAGATCAGTTGTTAAGTCAGCAAGTTGTTCTGATATATGTCACATAGAAAGGAAAGACGCAGCACCTCTCTTTTAAATTCACTTTCCCATCCAGCGGCCTGTCATTCGCAGACGTCGTGGGAAACATCATACAGTCAAACAGTGAGCAGCTGAATGCCGGGTTTGATATCAGGACATTAAGCCTGGCTCTTTGCTACACTATGTGATGAGGTTCAAAAGCCATGGTTGTCCGGACCAAAGCCGTGCCTGTTGCACTGAGAGGCTAAAGAAATGAATCAGATTCATCAAAGCACACAAATAGGCCATGCTCCATTCTATTTAGTCATGTGTGTGTGTGTGTGTGTAGATGCCGCAATTCAACGACGACAACACGGATGTCTGTCCGTCCACATGACCACAGCATAGATGCCAGGCCTTCAGCGCGCCTGCCCCTGACAGAGCCCATCATTCTGTGGCAAATGGCTTCAGACGAGGCATTGAACGCGAGGTGGCATGGAGAAAAGCTGGGAAAGAATCCTCCGCTTGTAATTCGAGTTTGGGATGTCTCACACTAGGGGAGCGTTATCACCGTCACAGCACGGGATGAATTCCAGCATTTTCTCCTCTGGGTCATGACACAGGCCTCCTTTCTAGTGGTCCCAGGGGGAGAGGAAGGGGGGGACGAGGAGAAGAGGAGCCCGTCAAGGGGAGCACAAAGAGAGGAGGAATACTGACTAGGAGCTGTTGATAACTTTTCAGAATAGTTCTCTGTTGGGTCGGGTTCTATGGCCTGTCGTAAAACACGGGAGAAAAAGAATCAGGACACTGAAGGCAAAGATGGGGGGATGGGTTCCTTAATCAGGGGCAGCTGACGGAGGGAGCTGGTGGGAACAAGTGTTTGAATGTGAGGGAAGACCCAGACGGATCGTAAGGCTTGTTGGTATGGCTGAAAGTAAATGAGCGCTACAGAACTGTGTTGGTAGATTCCTACACATCAACCGATATGTCACAATGGAATATTTGGCTGGTGATACTGTTTCCAAAGTTTCATCAATTCCAGCTTTGTTCATTCCTGTGATGTAAACCACCCTCTGGACCACAGCTCGACAGCTTCCAATGAGTCATGGTAAATCATGTTCTATCACACAGGATTTGGCGTGCTCTCGCAGACCATAGGAACCTGACAGGTCCTAATAATTCACCTTCAGAAAATCACCTTTAAATAATTCCTTATTCTAATTATGACTTGTGAGGAGTGTTGCATGTTCTCTTTTTGATAGCAAGACGCTAATTATCATATTTTCATTAGCCTGGTATATGAATAATTTAGAGGTCTGTAATAGACATGAATTATTAGAATTTGTACATTGATGGATTTAAAGGAATACCATGTTCAAGTTGGGTTTCAATCTTGTACAGTGTGACATGAATAATTACCGTAATCTCTACTCAGTGAGGGATATGGGCACGACAACACCAGCAGTAAATTAGATCAGGCTGGTCTGTGGACGTGACCACATCACATAAATGGCATTATACGTCAAATCAGTGCAGTACATACATCACCCTTAATAGAATAAAAAATACATTAAAAGAAGGTGGTATGCATAGCACATACGTTTTTAACATCACAAAGGGAAATCTGTTCAGTTGACTTGCAGTGGATTCCTTGTTCTAGTATATTTTCTTATAACGTGTATCCCCCTCGGAGAAACAGCAAATGGTATCAGAATGAAAAGTCATCACCCCACCAAGTGAGACAACTGTTTTAGGCTTTAATGCTCTTTGCTCACCTCCACTCCCCCCCTCTCCCCCTCTCTCTCCCTCTTTCACGCTGTACTTCCTCTCTCTCTCTCTCTCTCTCTCTCTCTCTCTGTGGGCCCTAAGAAGCAGTCAGTTGTGTAAAGGAATGGGAATAAAAGAAGTTGATTTATGTGGTCCCCCTCCCCACTTTCAAGTATATTCCATATTTCAACAGCGTCAACAGATTGTACATTAAAAGCACCTGATAAGTAATGCTTTTTTGATTTTGGACTGTGAATAACTCACAAAGTGGGATTGATTTGAAATCTCTGGTGACAAACCGAGGTACTGCAGTGCTATACGGGGTGTAGTAAACCGACAGAATAGATACTGTACACAGCGCTTTGTGTCACACAATAATTGATGCAGAACATTTCATTGAATTCACTTGTAAAGAACCTAATTCATATGCATTGCAGTGCATTAGAATAGTCTACGGTCGATATTCACAGGAGCGATTTTATCCAAACCCACAAAGGAGTCGATGCATAATGTAGCAGTGTGGATCACCTTGAACTCCACTGTATAGGCTGATTAAAAATGGTATTTCCAGGCCTTCCTATGTGTAGTGCTAGATGTGGTAGCACTGCAGTCTGAGTGGTTCATTACTAACCTGAAATACGGTCTGTAAACTCACAAACACGTGACAACGTTGAGCTTCGCTTCTGCACTGGACTCTTCTGCACTGGACTCCCCAGCACTGGACCCTTCTGCACTGGACCCTTCTGCACTAGACTCTTCTGCACTGGACTCCCCTGCACTGGACCCTTCTGCACTGGATTCCATTTTCTGGTTCAGAAAAGACAGTCAGGCACTAAGATTACATTAAAGTAACAGCAGCTGCGTATTTAGGAAGAGACAAATCTTTTTTTTTATCTAATTGATTGATCAGTTTTATAACTAACAAACTCACAGTCTCAAAACAAATGTTTACACCAATCAAAAACATGCTATGGGCATAGACTCTTTGTTCAGCTTTGATGTCTAGATGTAATGGGGGACCTGCAGAGCTTTGTTATTTATTTATTGCTATACATTGTTAATAGAACTTGTCGCCTGGTGCTGAAAGACAGAATTTTAAAACATGTATGTGACTGAGTGATTGATTATGCCAATACATTTTGTAGAGGTCATATTGATTGGCTATCCAGAAGTAAACTTGCCTATTTTTTTAATCTAAGCAAACCTTCCGCTAAGAGATATTGACATGACCCCAGACATTAATATTGAATGTGTGAACTGCCGTGTACAATAAAATTGTGGGTTGTGACATATTTGAAGAATACGAAAATATAATCCAAGATCTCAAAATAATCCAAGTTCCTAATTGTCGATCAGAGCAAAATCATTAATTACTTGATTCATCATTGTATTAATTTGAAACAAATGTACCTGTTTTAATGAAATCTGAAAGTGAGTTATAGGATGGGACTTATTTTTTGTTCATTAGCACAACAGATGTTCACCTAGATCCTCCTTCCAGTGTCGGTTCCTTAAGGTGTTGCGTCAAGGTGAGGTGTCCCGGGTTCTTCCTCATAGCCAATGAAAACCAAACTTTAAATCACAATGTATTACCATGTCCTGCTGCAACCGACATGCTAATACATCACGAAAACAAAGATATGAATAAAACCAAGCACCCACGGACGTGGCCCGTCTTTGGCAGAGTGTCGAGCCGTTTGGAGAAGCAGTGGTCTCTCTCATTAGGCCCTGGGACGACATCTAGTGATTCATTACCTGCACGGAGCAAAACCATCCTATTAAAACTCAAAAAGCCATTACAGAAATCCATAATCAGCGGGGCAGCAGGTGTGTGGGGCTGGACGCTGTAGGCACCATCAGACAGCCCGCATGGCCACTTCATGACAGTCTGCTACTTCACTAGTCGTTAACAACAGTGTTGTTGTAAAAAAATAAAAAATAAAGAAGCTGACTTTGATTTGATATGCAGTTTGTAGCCCGGCAACTGTCTCCAGCAAGCGTCTCCGGCAAACATCATGGCAATGTGACAGTATCGACCGAAGCCAGATTACTGAAAGGAGTCTGAATAGGATCAGCTAAACATATATTATGGCAGATCAATACAGACTGGCGAGCCCGATGAGGGAAATATTAGCCTCCACTTGCAACCAGCATTAGGGTTAGGGCTTTGCTAGCTTTCCTAATGCTTCTGTCAACAAACTTGGAAGTGACTAGGCCTCTTGTTATAAAGCTATTCCCTTATAATTCCATCCAACACCATCACTTAAACCAGTGCCTATATGCACTCCACACAACGTTTGGGGCCTGTTCCTGATGAGACGGCGGATGGTTCCTGATGAAACGGCGGATGGTTCCTGATGAGACGGCGGATGGTTCCTGATGAGACGGCGGATGGTTCCTAAAGACGGCGGATGGTTCCTGATGAGACGGCGGATGGTTCCTGATGAGACGGCGGATGGTTCCTGATGAGACGGCGGATGGTTCCTGATGAGACGGCGGATGGTTCCTGATGAAACGAGCCCTGTGCAGAATGTTAGAACCAGAACTCTTCCATCTGTATGCCTTGTGCAGAATGTTAGAACCAGAACACTTCCATCTGTATGCCCTGTGCAGAATGTTAGAACCAGAACTTGTCGCATGTTAGTGCAAGGTCCTATAACCGTCGACCTGAGATTCTCTATAGCACACAACATGTACGCAAATCTCTTAAGGGGTACTGCAGCCCCTTGATCTGAGGATAGGAGAGTAGCTTTTACCTACTCCACCTCCAGCTGTGTGGGTGGAGGGGTAATGAGAGGGCCATGAAGACACCTGTCCCGTGGGGAGAGGGCGGTCCTGATGCACGGCAGGGATTTACATGGCCCACACACCCAGGCCAAAGTGCATGCTGGTCCATTCATGTTTTCTAGAGTATGAAGACGCGACGTCAGTCAGCAGAAGACTGCATCAATACCAGACGCTTCTTTTGGGTCAACCTGGAATGTTCCAGAAGAATTCACGAAGCACAAGCCGTTGTACAAACCTTTGATGCTTGTTGGTTAAAGGCCCTACGTTGAATGTGTCATGCTTGTTTTCCTGAAGTCTGCCTAATTCAGTTAGGACTGACCAATGAGAAATGTCAGAGTGAGGTGTCCATATTAGGGCCGACCAATGAGAACAGTCAGAAGGTTTTATGGTTGTTATTTATTAGGTTATTTCAATTTCAGCCAATTCTTCTGTCAAGATTGTTCCTCTTCCATCTGGTAGATTTGTTCCCCCATATCTCTGTAATATTCTCCCAAATGTACTACATCCAACAGACAAATGTGAGATTCACCAACACACAGTAAGTCCCCAACATCCCCATCCTTCTGATTCTGATCTTCCTGTCTCTTTCCAGACCTCTTCATTTCTCACCTGCAAGGAGAATCTATCAACACTTTCTGCTCTCCCTCTGAGCCGAGTTCACAGCATCTGGTGGCCTACCGCTTCCTTTTAAATAAGCTCTAACAACTGGATAATACGAAATAGCATTGCCCTGTGCAAGGCCTGAAAAAACATGTTTCCAGCTAATGGTGGTTCCCCTGGACGCGTAATGTAATAATTTTGGTGAAGAGGACTGTGGGGGAGTGAGAATGGAGGAGTGGAGGGAGGGAGGAGGGGGTAAGGGGGATGGAGGTAGGAGAGGGGAGGAGTGGATGGAGGAGGGGGGTAGTGATTTAATCTTTTCATCGGGTATCTATCTGGTACTTCCTTGCAGATGCATCAAAATGAGATGCTCATCCTTAGTTCCAAGACAGACATACAGGCAGACATACAGACAGACAGACATACAGGCATACATACAGACAAATATACAGGCATACATACAGACAGACATACAGGCAGACACACATACAGACAGACATACAGGTATACATACAGACATACATACAGACAAACATACAGCAAGGTCAACCCCCAACCTCCTTGACCAAACGATGACATTGATCCTTTCCAGCATTATGATGATGTATGATAATCCAGGAAGGAAAAGAGAAACTGCCCAACAGCTTGAACTGGCTCTTTTTGTTTCTAACGTCCCAAGAAACAACCAGTAAATGTGATCTGACACGTGAAAGACAACAACATTTTATGGGAAAACATCCTCAGAAGTCCTCTGAGACGTGGTGCACTAAAACAGTTCCTGGAGCCATAACACCATATTTTAATTGACCAGCTTTTTATGGAAAGAAAGAACCTCATTGACTACTCTTAGGTACATGAACGTTCCCCAGAATGAGGTCTGACCAGCCGGGCTTGCAAATTGAAGCTCCATCTGATGTTTAATTCATATTGGTTGCATAATCCTTGCATCAGTCTGCCCTCGACACATTCTGTGTGACCCCCGTTGATCTCAGTATGCTTCATTAATAGACATTACAATCCACAGAGTGGTTTACTACGCATAGTTCCTCACTAATTACCTTTGACATTATATCCTGATACTTCCCATGTTTCATAGAGTTTGTCACTAACTATCTCTGCGCGATGTTGCCGATAATTACATTAAGTACCTGCGATGGGCAATGATACTGAGCTCTATAATAGGTGATACAGAGGTATGTACATGGCCCCTCAAACACACACGGCTATATATGTTGATACTCCAACAACAGAACATTGTCGAAGATGAATACTGGAGATTGGGAATACTATTTGAAATCAGTTTGTTAACTTAGATGACCTTGATAATTGGCTCTTATCCCTCACGGTTATACTCCCCTGGTCTCCTCTATGTCATTCAGCTATACGGCTATGCGGGTTCACATTTCAATAGAAAATGAACACTGTTGGAGGGTGACTCAACGCTTGACTCAACTCCGCTCGCACAAGCTCACCGTCGAGGCTAATTCACTTTTGGTTTTTCTACACCTAGAGCTAAGTACCCCGCTCCTCCGTGCACGCCTGGTGTTGGATGTCACAAACAGCACTTACTGGGTTTTAGACTCAGCAGAGACAGATGCTGGGTTGTCCGTCCCCAGTGGTGAACCAGCTCTGTTGTGGCCACGCCATTGATTGGGAGTAATGGATCTGGCTCAGCCTGATAATGCATGATGTAATTGTCAACAGGGTTTAATTATGCGCCTATTGTATGAGGGACTGTGCTTCCAGACACATACACACGCACACTTATACACACATATACACACACACGCATGCAAGCAAGAACACCTCATTTTAAATACTTTATTTCAATTCCCAGTCGAAAGATTTTAGACACACACACATACATCAGTTTACAATGTGAAAATAAATGTAAAAAACACTGTATGATGACAAATATCCAACGTTAGATGTTCTATTAGAAACTGTACAGGCCTGTTTAGATGAATGTGATGCAGAGAGGGGATGCAGGTATTTCCCAGTCGCACTTTGACCTTGAATGGGGTATGAGGTCCCACTTAATCACATATTTCTATCAAGACACGCGAGTCTCTTTCCCTTCAGGCCATATACACAACGCTGAGCAATGTTTTTCAATTACCTGTGCCCAAGTTGCGGATAAAAATGCATTGCAAATATTTCTAAGGAAAAATGGTTGATTCAGACATTTAAAAAAAAATAATGGTCGAAATGTAACGTATGTGATTTAATTTGACAGGTGTGCTTTCAGGCAGTTGCAAAGAGGTCGTAGCACGTATGCTTGTCAGAGTGTCAGGCTCATGTGTGCGCATATGCTTTAGGGTGATGTGGGATGGTTTATGAGCTGTGTTTATGTGGGCGTACCCATGTAAACAAACAACACCTGGCTTTACTTCAGGTTTCAAAACAAACCTGTTTGAGTTTGCTGTTTATCCATGCATCTAATCATGCAGCCAAAAAAAACAGCTCTTATCTCTTCTTCCAATTCCCCACCTGTGCTAAAAAAGAACTCAACTTGAGTCTCCTGATCACTTTCAGCAAAGTCTGCAACTATTTAAATGCATTTCCACACACAATGTGTGAAATTAAAGTTTTCATGTTTTTATTAAATTTTAATTTAGCAGTCAATACTAAAGGAAATACAGATAACCCTAATAGTTCTAACCTTAACCCGTGCATTATAATAAGGATATCACAAACCAAACAGTAAAATGCCTGACATGGGCTGAAGGGTTGATAGTCATTTTACATCTTGGGGATGATGCAGTTCTGGTGGTATTTAGACCAGAGGGAGAAAAGTAAAGGTTGGACCAGCAACATATTGTCCACTCATGTTCTTCTTCTTCCAGCTATTTCTCAGCACTAACACTGTGTATATGGTTAGCTGTCTAGCTATTTTTCACCGCTACTACTGTGTAGATGGTTAGCTATCTAGCTATTTCTCATCACTAACACTGTGTAGATGGTTAGCTGCCTAGCTATTTTTCACTGCTAACACTGGGTAGATGGTTAGCTGTCTAGCTATTTCTCACCGCTAACACTGTGTAGATGTTTAGCTTTCTAGCTATTTCTCATCGTGAAAACAACAAATTGATGTATACTACTGAACATTTTAAACCAGTCCCTTGGACAGGAGCTGTTCAGGCAGAAAAAAACATTGTAGGCACAAACCCCATGAATACTCGTTAACTGGACCCAACATTCTCACGTTCCTACTCAAACCTTGAGTAATGGGGCCACACTGGCCCAACTGCAAATCCCCACAGGCGGTATCTGCACAATCGCTTATTGGACAACAGCTTATGCTTCTGTTTATTGCTTCCTCTCCAAATTGCCAGCACTGATTCATAATTTTAGATGAAACAGGAGCGCGTCCGTGGCTCAGGACAGGTTTAAACCAGGGCGCAGCCCTTAAATAAACCCCATTAATCATGTTTTTGGGAGGAAGGGTGGTAGGATGGAGAGAGGAGCATGGAGGAGGAGGAGGAGCAGGGGGTGGAAATCTCCTGGTGTCCGCCCATGTCAGACGATGCATTAATGAGTCTCACGTAGAGAACAGAGGCTGGAGGCGTGTGCGTGATCCTCCAGGAATGGATGGGCTTGTTTGTAAAGGGGGTGAAACAGGACACCGCTGATTCCTCACTCATAATAGGGAAGAGTAGCGTCCAGGATGGGGATGGCACCGGCTACACAACATCAGACTGGGTCTCGGCAACCGTCCAATCTTACCGAGGGCACGCAGGGGCGTCGGCCATGGTGTTGTTTTGGTATGGAACTAGACGTACATTTAGACAAACTTGGATTCATTCTCATGTGCTTACAAACAGACTGCTGTAAAACCTACAGGGGCATCTCAATATTTACATTGTTGTCTTGCGTTGATTTGTTTCTGAGCTTCATCGCTCACTCGATTTGCAACATTTACAAATGAGAGAAAAAGGTTCATGTCAAACACAAAACTACTGGCAGTTATCTTTTTTTAATCTCTTGTATGTAAATGAGGGTTTGATTTTGCTCATGCAAATTAGAATTTCAATTAACGGCAAAACAAAAAATCCTGAGGACTTGGCAGAGCAATGAAAGTCAATTGTGTCCTCCGATGAAAATAAATTATGAATAAAGCAAATAGCAATTCACATTGGAGATAATGATGTGTCCAGAGACAGACACACACAGAGAGCATCCATAAACATGCAAATACACCACTTTGTTTTCTTTGGCAAAGATCCATCATAACTGGGCAGGTACGTACAATTATTCAGGGTAATTTGGTGACCCATTTTACTTCTGGATTGTGTGCCCTAAATACTCCCTCCATGTTTTAGGCTTGCTTTGTGTCTCTTTGTGTATCATTGACTTCACTGGGAGAAAATGAAATAACACTGTTTCAAAGCTTGTCTAGTGTTGAGAGTAGTAAAGCATTTTGTCACTTTGGCACCCAGTGGAACACTTCAATGATAGACCCAAAATCCTGTCGCTTTGAAATCTACATGACGAACTCCTCCACCTGTCTACGTTTCAACGACTCTGAAAACCACACCCATGTAGTTATTACTGCAGTGAGTTATGTCCCAATAACAACAAAACAATATATCTTAATAATGAATCTGGAATTAAAACAGCCTGACACATTACTGTACACCAAGGGTCTTTTTAGAATATGAAAAAAAGAATGAAAATATAGAAAAAGGTTGCGTTAATGTTTCTTTATCCAAATTGTTTATATTTAACCCTAACCCTTTCCCTATACATTACCGAACTTGCCCGACATGTCTTTATGACGAATAGGTAACTGTCCTCTTTATACAAATGCATTTTTAATGAGTTAATTTATTACTACATTATATTACGGTTTGGAACCTTACAAATAAGAAAGAATGCACCAGTGAGCTCAGAAATGGCAAACTGAATGAAGGACAACCCGCCAACAGAAGAGGAAACCTCTACAGAAGGTAGGTCGAGAATCTTCCAGCCATTAACATCACATCTGTGGAATACTTCACCAGCCAAACTGCATTGACCATGAGAGTGCATCAACCAGCAGTGCTCAATGAAGCACTATGCTGTCAAACATGCCGTTGCTAACAGTTTAGCTTCCCTCATTGGGTGTTTGTCTAATCCCACACTGGCGCGATCTGGGATCCCCTTACTTATTAAAACACATAACCGCCATCTTGACAGTGTTCCAATTGTTTGCTGCAAATCCTTCTATGCCATCCAGCCAATCCTTCTATGCCATCCAGCCAATCCATCAATGCCATCCAGCCAATCCTTCACTGCCATCCAGCCAATCCATCAATGCCATCCAGCCAATCCTTCACAGCCATCCAACCAATCCTTCTATGCCACCCAGCCAATCCTTCACTGCCATCCAGCCAATCCTTCAATGCCATCCTGTCAATCCATGTGGGCACAGAGAACTCAAAATGACCGCAAATTTAACTGTTATCTCATAGAACGGAAGAAACAAAAGTCCACTCTGGACAGTCGAAATATGTCTACAATTCCACTCTACCATCTGGTTATCGGCTCTCATCCTGGTCCCAAGGTCTACATTAGTCCCCAATAAGAAGGAAAACCAGTGTTTTAGCCGTCCAGCAGCACAGTTACCAACCCTTGCTTTAGGCAGTTATGGAACAGAGGGTCACACTAAAAACGTGTTGAGCTCTGACTGGGTTCACTGACATTACCAGATGACTGTGGAGAGTTTTATAAGGGAACAGAAAGACGGTTGACACTCTTCCACTATCCCATACACACTCCCAGTGGATGTGACACTACAGCAGCAGAAAGAACAGAGGGATGTTACCAGAATAAAGGGATGTAGGCACAACATCCAAACATGCCAAAGTTACACATGTTCAGATGTAGTGGAACATGGCTACTGACAGCTGCAATAAGTCTCAACATTGAAAGTGCAGTGTTAAGCATTAGCGTAAGAGTGTGTAGTTATGACCGTGTGTCTGTGTTTCGTGGTGGGAACTGTGAAGGAGACAGTGTGATTCTCAGATTGACGTGAGCACCTCAGAGAGTTCGGAGATGTGATACCACTGACTATCCAATGTACTGGGGTCTAATTCAGCAAACCTCTGAACACAAGTATCAATCTTCCCTCACTGCCCCAGAGCATGTTTCACTGGAGAACTAACACTTTCTCTCTGCTCCTTTGCCCTTTGCTACTCTCGCCTCTCCCGTTCTCTCCATCTCTCTTCCTCAGGTATCTGACCTCATCCCTCCTCTAAATCTGTCTCCTGTCAAGCGAAGCAACAAGAATGCGGAAGTGGTGAACTTGCGCAGGGCAAAATCAATAAGGCAAGGAAGGGCTGGGCGATCTGCCCAGAGACAAGGCATTCACAGCCTGTGATGCTACGAAAGCCCATCAATCCGATCCGCTAGTGGCTAAGAACTGTGGTCATAATCATCATTATATGGAGATGCTGTAACATAAACAGCTACGTCACCTGGCGAGTCAGCCCAATTGGTCACAGGATCCATATTACTAGGCTGACGGAGAACCTTGATGCATCTTAATAACACCGCAACTACATTGAGGAGATTTTGCCCAGAATTGTGTTCTGCACTGCGATCAATACGGCACTGGTTCCCAGGGTTACGGATAACTAATAGTCATCTGCATGACAAAAGAAAGGTCTTTTGACCATAGATATTAAACAATAACCGTTAAATTTGAGAAGTCATGGGTTTTCTGTCAGGCAGATGTTTTTATTTAGAATTTTCTGCACAGACTATCATTGTGTTGCCAGGCCAAGAACTGACAGGGAATGATTTTAAAAGTGGAGCAACTTTTTTCAATGCAGTAGTGAACACCAAATATTTTATTTATATTCCATACATAAATAGTAGGCTGTTTGGTCCCGTTCCAGCAGTCTTCATATTTCCCGGTGACATTATCAGTATTCGCCATCGTGTGCCAAGCGGGAAATAAATTGCATTTTCGCTGGTGGTACTGTGGATGGAGACTGCAGGAGGAGCATTATAATATAAAACATGAATAAACAAAATCACTCATGAGCAAATGTGCAGGAGCATTGGGAAGGTAATCTCCTTTAGGCATGCTCCTTGAAATTAACTCAAAGAATCTGCACATGAAACGTGTTAAGAAGATTAATCAAATTCTTACCTTTGCCTCCATTCAAAGTTTTAAAAATTCTAAACATTATGGTGTTTACCTATTATGTTTACTCAAGAAAGATTGCTTGGTCATAGGTCAAAAAGACGGGCAAGAAATAACGCTAAATGTAAAATGGTCATATCATCTGTTTGCTCGTGTTATTTATAGGTGGACTTGAGAGTCAAAGGTCTGAGACTTAATGTGGTTCTGTAAGGGCGGTAGGCAGGGTTCTAATGTGGTTGTGTTAGGGCAGTAGTCAGGGTTCTAATGTGGTTCTGTGAGGAATGGGTTCTGTAAGGGCAGTAGGCAGGGTTCTAATGTGGTTCTGTGAGGAATGGGTTCTGTAAGGGCATTAGGCAAGATTCTCATATGGTTATTTAAGGGCAGTTGGCAGAGTTCTGATACGGTTCTGTAAGGGATGGGTTCTGAAAGGGCAGTGGGCAGGGTTCTGATGTGGTTCTATAAGGGCAGTAGGCAGGGGTTCTGATATGGTTCCGGAAGGGATGGGTTCTGTAAGGGCAGTGCAGGAAGCGTCAACATGAATAAGCCAAACAACATATGAATTTGGCTGATAATACCTTTCTACTTGGGGAAGCAGTAATTGGAAAAGTGTAGATGGACAAGGGGGGGGTAAGATGACTATTGGGATGGGCTCAGGAAATGGTCATCCCCTTGGAGGGTTTAAGGTGCCGGGTGGAGATCCTCTGATTTTGAGCTTTTCCACAGAGCTGGCTTTATTCCTCCCACCTTCACAACATCATTTAGTGGACATTCAGGTGTTTCCTCTGAGTTAAAGCTTTTCCACAGAGGTGGCTTCAATCCTCCCACCTTCACAACACCATCTAGTAGACATTCAGGTGCTTTGTTAATCTGAAATCAGATGCCACTGATATATCCCTCCACTGTCAGAAAAATCCTCAGATAAACACTTAGATTTCCACATAATGATGCATATTGACTTCATACCTTGTTTTTGTCACTTGTAACATGTGTGTAACATGCTTTGTTTCCACATCACGTACAGAGGAAGTCAAATCTGTATTTGTCTATGGGAAAAGAGGTGGGGAAAAGTGCATGTTTGCGAAGCGAGGCAATTCAACATTTCATATTCAAATTATGTTTAAACATCCAGGAGCTTGCAAAGTTAAAGCAGTTTCCGGTTGAAATGTTATTGTAATTCCTAATATTTTGAGGCACCCTGGATATTATGAATACATGTGACTTCTCTGCATGTAACAATTCACACAATGCCTGTAAACATCTGCGCTCTCCAGATCAGACTATCTGATGGATTTATGCATCGACACATGCCTCTGACGGCTTCAATTTCACACAATAACGTTGGCGGAATTGACAATATTTTGAGAAATTCCTTCTCGGCCCTCGAAATAACATCATATTCTACATGGTTTGGTTTCACAGCGGGGGGGGTGTTGTGCTCCGGTCCCTGGTTCTCTCCAGCGACCAGGCCTGTTGTGTGGATGGCTGATCAGTCACTGGCCTGGTCCAAGATGAATGATGAGTTGGCTGTGGACCTTGGAGGTTTGGGTGATAGCCTTTCAGTGTGTGATTCACGGGGAGCGGTCCACACTGTGACATCTCCCGTTCCGTGATTGAGTTCACAATCCCCGCTCCATTCGCCCCTGTACTTCCCAAGTAAATAAATGGCAGAATCATGGGATCATGCGTCAGTATACCCGGGTGAGGTGGCTACCTACATTGCAGATGTGATTGCCGGGTAAAGTATTTTTCCACTATGTCTGTTTGTCTCATCTCTGGGCTGAGTCAAGCACCGTATGTTTGATGTCTGCTTTAAGCAATTTTGGTTTTTCAATGTGAAGGTCAAATTTGAAAAACAAGGAGTTCTACGGACAGATTTGAACTTTTCTGTTTTCCACTGATTTGCTGATAATGTTCTTGTCAGATTGAGAAGCCATCACAGATTTCCGCTGGTCTTTTGTCTTTCGATCATTTCTGCCACGGTCCCTTTCTTTAACAAGCCTCACTCTAATTTTGACTCACTTCATCAAGAGTTAGCTGATTGTCCACATCCTTCGGGCTGAGGAATTATATTACACAGAATGTAAAAAGAGGATTTGCAAGAGTAATTCACTAATCTCTGCCAGTCCAGTTAAAGGATGACGTAATGGTTCTTAGTAAATAATGAGAAGATACATTGTCAAATCTCCCACAGAGCAAATAGCTGAAGCTCCCAGAGACTTTAACCAGATAAGTCTGCTAGGCCCGACAAGGGGCGGAGTCTATCTTGCCACTGGGTATTTATCTAGAGAATTGCAACAGTTAAAGGGCAAAGAAACAAGGCCAGCCTTAAATCATTACAGTCTGTGAGCTATAATGTCATGAGTTACAAGAAAAATTTTCTCTCTGCATCTATGGCAAAAGGCATTGAAAGTGACTGCTGAACACAACTAAACCGAAATAAATACATCAGTCGATATGATTGGCATGAATGATCTACAGAGCTTTATCTTGTAAGATGAGAGTCAATGTACGCTGATGTAAAGCAAGGTTGAGTATAAAAAGCTTTGCTTTCAACACAGCCCCATTGTCTTTGGTCTGCTGTAGTCTTGATTGGGGAAATTAGATGTGTTTAAAATAGGCAGAGTTCTGTGAAACGATGAATAAACACTGAGGACAGAGGAATCACTGGGAGTTTGTAGATGTAAGTTGTGTAAGCCCCCACTTTTATATGTACCCCCAAACTGGCCACTTAATTTGGTTTTCTATGAAATGTGGATAATAATTCTATTGCTTTTGCATGTATGTCAATGTACATATCCTCTCTAATGATTGTCAAGAAATAGCATAATATTTCTTGACAATAATTCTTGTGGTGAAGGAAATGCAAACCCTGTAATATAAAGGAAATGCAAATGTCCCCTTTACATGGCACATGGCTCAACCTTAAGTCTCTGGCGGTAATTACTGACTAAAACCTCCACAGTGTACGTTTCCTGTGCTTTTCCCAAATGAACGCAACACGGACATAAACAGTGCCATCGTAACCCTCTTCGAGCCATAGCACCCACTTGAGATTCTGTCTGCTTGTGATAACTCCTGGGTTCAACATCCCATAGGCAGGGCTTTGAAATAATCCATTCTCCATACAGATTTCTCCCACGGAAGCGGCTTTATCCCATTATCACGGGCATTATACAAACATATACTGCTGTAATCCACACTCACAGCCTGATTCTGCTGGAAACATCCTTATTTAGGGAACAAATGGAGCTGCAGAACACACTACCAGGGACCAGGCTACAGCTAAGAAACCCACATATGTGTTCCTAATGTGGAAATGTTGTGACACATTATATTAAATTGTAATACAACACTTTAAAGTGAAAATGCGCTCAATTGCCACACAATCCTATCATAGACAACGTTGAACAATGCAATTATATTAGAACACCCTAAAGTACTTTGGCATACTCATGATGTGGAGATGGCTGGGGGTTAGAAGAAGTAGCTATAGATGTGAATTCACCTGAACAATCTACACTTTTAAATTAGCTCTCAGTAAAAAACAAATGTGTTCAGCTTTTCCCGCTCAACTCGGTTTTTATCTGGTAGCCATGGTAATGCACAGCATGAGTAGGGCAGGGTTGCCAGATTCCGCCCAATAATCACAAAACCCCTTCCCCAAGGCCTGTAAAAACCCTTCCCAAGGCCTGTAAAAACCCTCCCCAAGGCCTGTAAAAACCCTCCCCAAGGCCTGTAAAAACCCTCCCCAAGGCCTGTAAAAACCCTCCCCAAGGCCTGTAAAAACCCTCCCCAAGGCCTGTAAA
>JACXGK010010081.1:0-18635 GCA_016801125.1 Novumbra hubbsi
GCCCCCTGCGGAGCCACCGCCGCTGCCGCCCCCTGCGGAGCCACCGCCGCTGCCGCCCCCTGCGGAGCCACCGCCGCTGCCGCCCCCTCCGGAGCCCCCACCGGAGCCGCGGCCGCCCCCTGCGGAACCACCGCCGTTGCCCGCCCTCTCCCCCTTGTTTGACTCTTTCACAAGGATATTGTCAATGCAGCAGACAACATTGTCTATACCATCCAAGATCAGATCAGTTGTGGGTTGGAATGTCACAGGAGTTGTTGAGATTCCATTGGCCAAGCAACTGAATAAGAACAACCTCTTGTGTATATTGATGGTATGATACTGATTGGGATCCAGCTTCTGAATGACATTAGCGCTTCCCAAAAATCTTCCCAGCAGCTTTCCAAGAACAGATATTCACCCTTCCATAATTAATATTCCTCTGGCAGGTTGCACCAATAGACTGTTACTTTGTTTTCACACTTTCTGAGGGTCTTGTCTAAAACAATTCAAGCAGCTAAGTCGCTCTCCTCCACCGTTGTGATAATGCAATTCTTCTGCAGACACAGTAGTTTTTTTCTCTAATGTTTCCTTTGAACATAGATGTAGTGTATGTGAAAGATGGGGTTGTTTTTCTTTTCTATAATGGCTTGTATTGCACCCTAGCCATTGTTGAATACTTTGCCTCTTTCTGAGTATGGAATGATTCAGTGGTTTCAAATTACTCTTAAATTCTGTCATACTAGTCAATCCAAATACAGGATGGGGTCACCAATGTAAGACCACACATTTGATTGGAAGATACAGATTTCCCATTGTACAGAAGAATGTTCTCTCGTCTTCTAGCTTGAAAAGGGGAATGTGTAAAAACTTGTACCGCCCATGTACTGAAACGTGCAGATAGTGTTTTACGTGGATTTTCAGGTCCTTTAAATTCAGGGACTTTCTGTGAACAAATCTAGACTTGTGTTGGAGAACACCATCAAGAGATATTGACTGTACTCTCATCTCCTTGCTTCAGGGTCTTTCTGTGAACAAATCTAGACTTGTGTTGGAGAACACCATCAAGAGATATTGACTGTACTCTCATCTCCTTGCTTCAGGGTCTTTCTGTGAACAAATCTAGACTTGTGTTGGAGAACACCATCAAGAGATATTGACTGCACTCTCATCTCCTAGCTATCCAATTTAATTCAAGGATGCTTCCAGGCTCTATTTCCAAAGACTCTGGTGACAAAGGTAGAATCTGAATAGTTCTGCAATGGCGTAGGCTTGAAGTACATTGAGTTCCAGTCTGTTCAATCAGGTAAATTCCACTGATTGGTTCAATGGGATCTTTCAACAATCCACTCAGTTGGAGCCAAAATACTGGGAAACACATACATTTTCTTTTCATGGCGGATTTCATTCAGTCAGCCATCTCTAAAGCATCTCTTATTAGGAATCAAATCCTCTTTTGCAGCACCAAACTCTGATACTCAGCAAATTTCCATTTTGGTTTCAACATTCACTTGTATTGCTTTACTGAATTTTCATGTAATTCCTTATTTTCTGAAGTTTTCTGGATTCAGTGTAATTCATTGCCTGCAGTCAGCTGTTATCAGCATGTTACTTTTCCTTTCACAGTAAGACAATGTTTTTGTCGATGTTTCCCTTTGTCTGAATAATTATTCTCGGCTGAGATTGCTTATTATCAACGGGTTCAGTGACAGTTCTTAAATATGTTTTTTGTTATTTCAATCCATCCATTGATCAAGATTAAACTGAGGTATGTACAGACTCAACAGCAGTATGGTTTAGGATTCTGCCCACTGTTTTTTCAGCATGCATTGGAACATGCACCACAGAGCAAGTGACCCAATACGCTAGGCCAAATAACAGTTCTTACTTTGACCACTAGAGCACAGTCTTGATATTCTGGGCTTCATATCGCTTTCTATGGAGCTCACACCCTACGCTATATGTAAAACGTTGTACCCAATAAAATATATTTTTACTTTATACTGTTACACAATAAGATATTGAAAAGTCCAAGGGGGTGAAATGTTTTAGGAGACTATGTATATTGGGAATATACCAGTAACCCATGAGATGCGCTGCAACCAGGCACTAGCATGCATAATACCTTAGAACAGCTCTTAGCCATGGTTCATTGGCCATATACTACACCCCCTCGTGCCATATTGCTTACATATACCATGGCTAGTAGGATGAGGGAAGCATTCAGGATTCAAAGCACACAGTTTATTCCAGATTTTATAATATGGTAATGTATACAATATAATATATATACATATATGTATGTACATTTTAAGTAAAAGTGTAATATACAGTTTTTAACGTGATGGATATTTAAAGTGCACATTTGTATTAACAGCTGTCTTGTTTCTTTGTATAACATGAAATATTTTTTTCTATAATCCTCAACAACCATCTTTTAAAATACAATCCTCTTGATTTACAGCACCGGCCTTACCCAGAAAACAAATCAATCACAAAGCAGTCAAATTAGTGTGAGGGATAACAACATCTTCTTGGTGCATGTGCCCTGCTAGTTTCGGAATGGCTGTGAATCCCATACAATGATGTAAGGCAGTGCTCTGACATTATGTACATAACATTATTATACAGTTACTGGAAAGCCACTGTGTTAAAATGTAGGTTCTTGTCAGCAACCACATCTGCCATCTTCCTATATGGGTTGTGACTCCAAAAGAATGTTGTTCTGAAATAAATAATGAAAACAACTATATTCAGCCTTCAAACAACCGGCTGCCCAAAGTGCTTGCATTGAAAAGCAGGCTAGCATTTATCATTCACAAGAAATAAAAGATGAATGCAACTTGTTTTGACTGTGAACCAGCTCCAGACACAACACAAGGCAGACAATGCTTTCCCAGCATCAAATGCCTTCTATCCGGTTACATAGCATTCGAGGCCACCCCTTGCCAAACATTACAACACAAATTTCCCCAGAGGTCCTCCTTTCCTACACCACACAAGCATCTCCCAGCCTGGAGCACAGAACGTGAAATTAAACGATTCTGAAGAATTCCAATCATAACATCAGACTTTTGTTCATTGGTGATCTGTGGGACAAGATCGAAGCGAGAGCGAAAAAAGAAAAGGATGAAGAAAGCGGAATAGAATGATGGCGAAGAAAAGAACACAGGCTAAAGAAATAGAGGAAGGCCGTAGCGGACAGCCCTGTCGGATTCCTCATAAGAATTATTCAAGGAGAAATGGCACCTGGCCTGGGGGAAATCAGCGCTGCCTTCAGCTGGATTACTCCTGGCACAATCCGGACACAGTCTTGTTTGATGTCCCCTGCCCATCCGTCTTGTATGTAGTCTTTTATCTCACTCTGAAGTAATATAGTCTTCACTGCAATTCAATAATGGCCCAGCCGAGCCTGTCAGCCCGCGTTTGCCCGTTATCTCACAAAGGCCTGTCCACTCCTGCCACAAGCCACTGGTGTGTGTGTGCGTGGTTGTTGTGTGTGTGTGTGTGAGTATTTTTTCTGAAGGAGTGTGAGTGTTGTTTGCGTGCGTGTTTAATGCAGACGGTATGTTGTGCCTTTTTGTGGTTGGGGCTGGGTGGCAGACGATTCATTTTTTTAACCTGTCTCGGTGTTTGTGTGTTTTGACTGGTTATCCCTCCTAAGATCTAAATTAAGAAATGGCCTGAGTGATGGGACAGAGCTGTGGGTGTGTGTGTGCCCCTTATGTCACACCTGAGCACCCTCGGTTATCAGTGCAAACCTGCGCTGCTCAGGAATTTGGGCAGTGTGCACAGGCTGACAGTACGTGGCCTTCAAATGGCTGACCTACAAAACTGAGTGGGGGACGAAGCAGCTAGCAAGGCACTGCTCTTGGCTGCCTTACAGTATGGGGATGGGACTGTTATCTAGACCCATTGGTGTCCTTGCCTACATAAAACTTTTTTTTAAGTCCATTAGTGAATTTAAATAAAGTATTTATAATGTCTGTTTGTGTGTGTGTGTGTGTGCATGCACATGTGTCTATTTGCCCCAGTGTCAAGGCATGTCCTAATTGGATGAGAAAAGGAGATAAACTCAAGCCTGACCCCAGCCATCTATTCGGACAGATCCCTGGGAACCAGGGCAATTTACAGAGACTGACAGCCGTGAGGCTCTTTCAGCTCCTGTACTACTCAACACTCAGAGAGGAGGGCTGGCTGATGCTGGGGCCCAGAATATGGAGCAGCTATATGCTCTCTCTCCAAATTGCATAGATGGACTGATAGATAGATTGACAGACAAACAGAAAACCAGACGGAGATGGATGGATGGATGGACCGTGAGATGGGTGAATGGGTGAATGATGGATGGAAGGGTGGGTGGGCTTTAGGGTGACTGGTGGATGGGGTGATGGTTTATGGAGAGTGGATGGATTAATGGATAAAGGATGTATGGGTGCCCTGATGCCATCCCCAGAGCTATATAAGCAATGCTTTATAAGTTGCTGTCCAAATTTCACCTATTGTCCACCAAAGTTGCAGAGCGACTGCTATTGCACTCACATGTTACAAATGATGAGCATGGTGAGCATAGGTCGTCTGCTGGCACACCAATTGAAACACAACGCTGGTTCTCATCTAATTCCCCAAATAAATTATCCTTCTTAAGCCTAAGGGGATAAAGAACACCCTCAATCTTTCTATCCCTCCCTATACATGTCTGAGTTCCTATCAGATGCCAATATGACTTGGTTGCTGGTTGATCTGGAGACTCCTGTCGACTCTGTGGCTGACGTTGATTTCCCTCTCAGCCTTGAAGAGGTTGTCCAGTCGATCAAGTCAATGCAGAGTAGTATATCCCCAGGGCCTGATGGGTTTGCTGTTGAGTTCTTTAAGAAATGTTAACGCCAAGTTAGCACCCTTGCTATTGTCTATGTATAATGAGTCACTGGAACACGACTCGTTACAACCAACTTTAATGCAGGTATCAATTGCGAGAGAAAGATCCTACTTTCTGCTCAATATTCAGGCCTCTTAGCCTCCTTATGTTGATGTGAAGGTGCTTGCTAAAGTGATAGCCAAGCTTCGGTAAGAGGTTCTGCCTGGTATCATGTCAGCTGAACAGACTGGATTTCTTAAGGGTTGACGCTCCTTTTTTAACATCGGGACGTTGTTAAAAAATAATTCAACTAGTTTCTCTACTTTTCAAGAGGTGGTAATCTCTCTAGATGTGGAGAAGGCATTCGACAGAATTTAATGGGAATACCTTTTTGCAGGTCTTAAGAATTTTGGATTTGGGGACAAACTTGGCTCACGGGTTAATCTCTCGTATACATCTCCCTACTGTAGTGTCTGTACTAATGACACTTGTTCTAATTATTTTTGTCCTTGCGGGACCAGGCAGGGTTGCCCTCTCTCCCCTTTGTTCTTTCCCCCTGTTATTAAGCCCCTTTTGACATCTCTATAACCTCTTTCCAGGGTGTGTCACATTAGGGGGTTGAACACTGGTTGTAATTATATGCTGATGATTTGTTATTTTATGTCAGTAACCCTGCAACCTGCTTACCTTCCATCCTGTATATTCTGGAGGACTTTAGCTCCTTCTTGGGTTAGAAGCTAAATCTCCAGAAGAGAGAGTGCCTCCCGATCAATCTGGCAGCACTGAAACTCAAGCCAATTGACTTGCCTTTCCAAATTTGCCGCTCTGGATTCACATACCTCGGAGTGAAAGTAATGCCAAGGTATATAATGAGGATTAATGCTGTTAAAATGAACAGTTTCCCCAAGTTTTTTCATCTCTTTCAATCTATCTCATTGTCCGTTTAAAGTCAATAAACCAGGTTGTTATCATATTTAGTGGTGGTAAGGTTCCCAGAGTTCGTAGATCCTTTCTGCAGCAATGCAGATTTTGTGGTGCACTTTTTCTACGACTACTGGCCATCTTGAGGCACGCTCCTGCATTCCTACGTCACTTCCTGACGTTGTTTGCGCTTTTTTTACAATACTTCCCTCTTGCCACACTGACAACGTCGTAGTACTTTCAACACTTAAGATTTGGTACCACTTTCAACACAATTTAAAATGTTCCCTCCACATCCATTTTGGGCACTGTTGAAAAGAAAAGGCTTTAAGACATTCCAGGACTTGTATGTTGATAGAGGTCACTCCCCCTGACCGACCCAGGGACTGTATTCCGTCTCTGCAACCTTGACAGACAGAATTGATTTCTCAGATCTACACATGTAATATCTAATTTGATGTAATCTCCACCCACAAAAGTAAGTAGGCCTGTGAGCGGGAAATGGGAGTTCAGTTCGCTCAGGTGTGGTGGGATGAGGTTGTTGATGGGATACTCTGCACTACATCCTGCACTCGCCTGGGTCTTTATGCAGTTCAATGTGGTGCATCAAATTCACTTCTCCATTCCATATTGGCAGGGATATATCACAATGTGAAGGATGAGTGTCATAGGTGTCATGCCTCCCCTTGTGAACTTACCCATGTGTTTGCCCAGTCTCCCACACAGGCGTATTGGAACCACATTTTCCAGGTTCTGTCAGAGGTAATTAGGCCTTAAACTGCAGTTGTGCCCTCTGTTGGCAGAGTTAGGGGTTCAAGAGGACCCGTCCTCTTTGTGCCCCAGACAGGCGGACATTGTTAGTTTAGCGACCTTGTTGGCTTGTTGTAGGGTGCTAATACTGTGGATGTCTAGCTATTCCACACCTGTTTCTTTGTGGCTGTGTGATGTTATGTTTTTTTTTACATCTGTAAAAGGTTCAGTAAGCTCTAAGGGGGGGTTTCTCCTGCCTTTCTCATCAAATGGCAGCAGTTTATTACATATTTCAATGGCTTGCAGAAGCTCCCCTGAGGTGGTGTGTGGTAGATTAGGTTTTCTCTCCTTTTTTCCAGTTACTGTTTCTTTTGTCCGTTGGTTCTCCATTTTGTCTTCCATGCTTTCGATGCAGTCTTTAATTTGTGCTGTGTTGTTTTGTAAAAGCACTTTGCGACAACTACTGATGTAATAATGGCTTTATAAATACATTTGATTGATTGATTGATTGACTGTGGTGTCTGTGTGTTTCTCTGTCTGTTGTGGAGATTGGGGTGGGGGGTGGTGGATCAAGGGTGTTGGGGGTGGGGGGGGTGCTCTGGATGGGATTGCTGGGTCAGAGGCTTCTAGGGTGGAGGGGTGGATGCGTTATCGGGTGGTAGGGGATCTACAAGGGCGGGATAAAAAAGGATGTCCTCTCAACAAAAAAAAAGATGAGCACTTTTAGAGCATTAGAATAACAAAAACCCACAAACCTCCACCCATTGCCATGGAGGAATTGCAGCATTGCAGCAATCCTATTTCCCAAACAAGTCTGTATTATTCAGCGCAGACATGTGGGGTTTCCCACTGGAATGTGCAATAGCTAGCATCTGCATGGGGCAAGGCAGCCGGAAACGTCCTACTGGTAAAGGGGGCTCTGAGGGGTCAGATGGACCTAATTGCACTGGGAACATGTGTGGTTACTCCAGACTGGCAGGTATGCTATGGCTAACCCCAAACCCACTCCGTCAGGGGCTTCGCCATCTGTCACCAGCTACCTCGGTGCTTCAGAGACAAGGGGCTTCATTTTGCTTTAGAACTGTTATATTCTGTGGATGAGGATATGATTACAAGAAATGACTGTTACTGGAGGGCAGGTACAGTTGGTGTCAATTCCAGCCCCAATTTTATCTTCCTAATTGAGACAATGAGTTGGCTTGATTAGTACACCCGTCCTCGACTTTTGGGATTGATTTAGAAAATATATGCCTTTTTCATCAGTGAGGAGTGGTGTTCGAAGAAGCCGTTATATTTTGTCTTTCCTCTGGGGCAAAGGACATCTGAGTTTTGTTATTGTTAATTGCAAACTAAATCTCAGCTAAAATCTCAGTTTGATCATTAACAGTGACAGCGCTTTAATGTACTTTAAGGTCCTTCTGCTCTCATGTGACAGGTTTTAAAGGCCCATATTCCCTTCCCCGTGTGACCCAGTCTTACCCTTGCCCCAGTACATGAGCACACACATGCACACACACCCACACACAACACACACACCCAATCAAATATATACAAACTGAAATTCTCTCTCTGGCTCTTTCTCACACACGTATCCACGTTCACCGACACAAAAGCACACTCATAGACAGACACTTATAAGACAACAGACACACGGGAAAGTCTTTAGCTGTTAAAATGAAAGTGGAGCGACTCGATTGGCACACACAACGGACCCTGATCATACTGAGTGCTCTCACCTTGCACATTTGCTGGTTGTCCCCATCCAAACTGGACCAGGAAATACCCAAGTTAACCCGTGCTGGGCCCCTGCTCCAGCTTAGAACACGGAAACAAATTGAACATGATGCTTATGGGATAGTTGTTCTGACATAATGTTGCTGTTGGTCAACCCTAACTACTCTACATGAGGCCCAACAAAACTGAGTAAAAATTATTTTGTGGAGCACTTTTCATTTCATTGTTAGAGCATGAGTTGTATTGTGTCTATATTTAGCTATGCTTTTCCTATTCACCTTCTCATTAAACAGGTGTTGCTGGGGGACATTTTCGTTGGAGACTGGACAACCCAGGACTGATAATCCTGAGGAACCCCATTGCCAAGTCCCTGAAAGCTAACGCTTTGACTCTCCTGCCATCTATTTTTACTCCGGAGTGAGTGCCTGACCTCTTCTTCATTAAGGCTGATGACTGATAGGCTACCTCGCTGGCAGCCACTCTTCATACATGATGCAACCACGACCTTGGGTCTGAACTGGGGAAGCAACAGCAGTCTTTCCAATTAAAGACAGCGGAGCGTTGGAGTCGCTGTGGCTTAGATCAGCTGCATATTTCCCCCTTTGGCGTTTGCAACATACCTAATGATTGAATTGTGATGTCGTGCCTGGGCCACGTCTGTGCACGCGTGTGCGTGCACCACGTTGTGTTATCTTGGTGTTGACCAAAAAGTCCTAGCAAGGTTTTGCAGAACAAGGAAAACGTGACCTCGTGGGGACGTTTCGGGTGTCAGCGTGAAGTCACATAATATATTCTGCTTTTGGGGTTTAGGTTCGTGTGGGTGTGTGTGTAGGTGACTCAACAACACCGGTAGAAGATTTCATTTTTTAATAGTCCGCATTCCTCTCCTCTACCCTTTCCTTTGTTGGTTGCAAACCCGTCTGGACAAAGAAGCTACGGACAACAATGAGCAAATGTTAGGGGAAGAATTTGGGAGGGTACTAATTAAGTCTGAGCTCCATTTTCTTCATTCATTTCCCAGACTGACCTCCCCTGATTTCTTTGGTAATAAAACTCAGTTCTAACTCCTCCATCCCTTTAGTGCTCGATGAGGGCCCTTGATTTGGCAGGCCCATGTACACACACAACCTGTACACACTTCTGTAGGGTGGGAATTGTGTTATAGGGGGTATTCTATTAAAAACCCACACAGTCCGAAACCATAAGGGACTGGGTGAGACTGAGATATTTGAGTCAGGGGTCTACTTTTTCAGAGCGCAGAACCTCTAAATATCTATTTTGGAAATATTTGATTGATTCATTAAACAAACCAACATTTAATACACAGGTCTGCTCAGTGCTCTTGATTGCTGATTAATATGCCTTTGGGTCAGAGGGAGTTATATATATTTTTGTGTGTGTACATTGTTATTGCAGCCACAAAATTACAACTAAGTTAAAATGGCTAAACAGCACAGAATATCCAAATGAGATGCACTTGTTGTCTATTTAACTTAGCATAATCCTTTAAATCTGATGCTTGAGTTTTTTTCTGCTTCTGGAGACGCATTGGAGTCAGTCTTTATGAAAAAGATTTGACACTGAAAGAGAGTGCTATAAGAAAATGGTTTCACACCATGGTTTTGTATTAATGACACTACTGCTGTTGTACCAGTTTTGTTTTGTTTCAGGGTTAACTGGTAGCAATAGTAATACTTCACCTGTATATGTTTGAGTGAAAAAGAGTTTATCAGCACCTAATCCATTTTGTCGGTGGATAAACATCAGATTTTACGTTGTGGGAAAACGCCCGGACCATTGGACTGCTTTCCTGGTGCTGCTGTTGACAGGCTGGAAGACAGACAATATGGTTGGTGAGACGTTACAGATTATCAGAGCGAGTGTATAAAAATATTGGCACTCGAAATTGAATATTACTGCCAAACAGGCTCAAAACCTGCATTTTCAGTCCTGCATTAATGCAACCCTTGCTTGAAGACTGAGAGGAAGGACAAAAAACCTTTCTTCAACCACTCAACGACTGCAACGTTTCTGAGATTAGCCATTACTTTAACACTGACCAGTGTAAACTGCGACACAGTGGCTATGCCCATTCGGATCAGTGTAGTGTACCTTTAGTTACACCGGCAACATATTACCGGGCAGTCAAATCACTACAATGGACGAGGGTTGCAGGGTTCTAGAGCCCTGTTAATATCCCCTCACCTTGCCTTGTCTGGTAACTATATCATACTTCTGAACACTGTTTGAAAGCAATGTATGTTTCCAGCCTGATGCAAAAAAAAAAATCAGTTTCTTTAAATAACGATTTGAGTCTGGCTTAGCCTAGTCATTAATGAAGTTTTGTCCTGGCCACACCACTTTATCATGATCTATGAATCTATGATTTTGATGCAATAGAAAACCAATCACATTCAGCGCGACTCCAGGCAAAGCATTAGTCATCATGTCTTTGACACCGGGGAAGAATTGGGTCATTCTTTTAAATTAAAACCGCTCATTTGTAAATATACACTTGCAGACAAAAGACATACTCCTCTCTTATTTTGATGTATGAAATAATAAAGCGACGCTGCTTTGTGATTTAGCAGGAGGGCGACACGCAGAAGCTTTCGTGCCACAGCGAGGCGAAGGGTTAGAGAGGCGAACGCCGGTGATCGAGCACATTGCCTCGTGGTTTGTGTTGGAAAATTCATATTCTTCAATTAGAATTATTTCACAGAGTTGTCGTGTGTCGTTCGCAATGTCGAGGACTTGCACGTGGACTTGTTCAAAGATATTTGGAAATGTATACTTTTTATTTGGCTCTATTTTCTCAGTGTGAAATACAAACTCTGACCATCTCGGTTCTGTTACCTGAACAAACATGCAATTTATTGAGCATCTGGGTTCAATAATTCAAAGTCTTGTTGCCACTTAAGCATCTATTTATCATATGCCAATTATCAGTGCCATGGCTTACACCTTGAGTTCAACGTTGATAATTCAGATTAGGAGATATAAGGGTGGGATGTAAAGATTGTGAAAACAATGTCATTAATTCTTCATTACCCATTTAAAAAAAGTCATGTTTTTTTCCCTCAGATAATAGTCTGTGAGAGTATTTATTTAATGTAACAAACACAAGGTTTGACCCTTAATAAGACCCAATGAATTTGACATTTTCACTTTCTGTTCCTTTAGACAATAAGACTGTTGTTAAGCTACGAGGGCCAGAGCTGGTGGACACCCTCTTAAATATCATATCGGAAGTTCTACACCCAACACAAAGTAATCTAGTTATTTCAGAATTATTAGTGTCCCTCCACAAGCCCTGGCCCTTCTAACATCACTGATGTCTAATCGTCTGCAGGTTCGGACCAGACTGGCAAGTCTCTAATTCGTAGACTTCTGAGTGGCCGATTCCCAGGGAACTGAATACTTATGTAAAAGGCTCACTATGTGGGCAAGACATGTTCTATGTGAGAATAATTACTCACATACTTGCAAGCAATTCGCTGAATCTGTACGAACCACGCAAATCTCCTCCGGGGTAGCTGCAAGCGAACGTAGCGGATATAGTTGTGGGCATCGCTATTAATGTGAGCGGTAGGAGAGACGGCAAAAAGTATGAGGGAGAAGGATGAGTCTCTGCCGTCAGCCGTATGGCGCTGTGCGTATGGGTACCGTATGTCGGAGTTGGGGTTAGCGACAGAATGCTAATCTGCCTCATGGGCACTGAGCCGGAACAAATCAACTCCTCAGAGCAGATCATGGCCCAGCCTGACATTAAACCCCCAGCCTTCAAACACAAACGCTCATATAACCGCTCACGAGCGAGGGTGACACTGTAACCGACGGGGAGCGATAGAGAGAGAGAGAAAGAAGAGAAAGTGGAAACACGGAGGCTGGTTGTGTAGCTACTACATGGAAAGAAAACAAGGCCGACGCAGAAGAAGCAGGCAGCAAGTGGGTCAAAATAGGCCCCAAAACTACCAGAGTGGAGAAAAGGCTCAATTCTGAGACGCGTACATGTGATTTGATTAGAGTTCGATTCATCAGACATCCCAGAAGCATCGTACGCACACTTGTAGAAGATTATTTTAAAGAAATTCTTGTCAGGCTTTGTGCTTGTGCACAGTCAATTGTATTGTATTGTATTTACAGTTTCCCCTAATTATCTTGCTAGGTCAAAGACCATCCCTGGAAAACCCACAGGCAAGGCTCAACGGTGTGCAAAAATACAGTGGTGCAACCAAAGGGTCTTGGAAACAGTTTTTTGTGAGTGCCGGCATCCAATCATTTTATGTTCCAACTCATGGGAAGCACATCACTCATGACTTCAACCTGCTGTGTGATGGCCTACGGAAAGTGTGTGAAATATTCGTTTGGTCGATGATTACACCCAAATCAAAGGACACCCATGCGTGTGTTAACCTATGATCAGTGGACGACATCAAAAGCGTGCCGTAATTTCTAAATGGTTCACCCAATATGGATGAAAATACCCTGAAATTTTAGCTGACGGTCTCCACTTAGTCATTCCCATATTCCCTGTACGGATGGAGGTCTGCCACTACCATCCTCAGAAGACCTCTCCAGGAGAACAAGAGGAGATACACGACATTGTGAAAACCACTAGTTATCTTTTGAACTGGGTGGTCGTGGTCTAGTTCCTGAAAGAGCCTGCAGAGTTCCAGAGTTGTGGAAAAAGGGTATCGTAGATACGTGAGACAAATTAGAACGCGAACCAAAGCAGTAGCAAAAGAACGCTGCGGGTGAAATGGTTTTGGTCATAACGTCTCATCTGTACATATGGTAAAGGTGTTATTATGACTACGGGCATAAGGCATATCTGTCTTCACTGATGATGTTAAAGCCAATATGCAGCTGCAGAATTAATCGCTTGAACCGCATAGAAACACTTTGTCTGCATGCAAATACCTACAAACACGCATATTCACGCCAGATCATCACACAGCAAAACTAAAACCATACATAACGCCATAGATAGAAGTCAGATTTCAGGGCCAGAAAATGGAAAGTTCTTTACTGGCCACATCAATTTCGGGAATTACCTGAACCTTAAACTTGTCGTTCATTGGTTGAAGATGACTTTTCATCTGTAAGTGATGAATGTCTCTAAACATTTTTAGAAATTGGCGAGTTAACGCCATCGACCTTAAAGGGCGAGGTTGAGGCCGTTTCCAGAAATCATCCATCACCTTCCCAATTTTGTCTCCACAGTGCATGAGCTAATTGTCGGCAGTAAGCAACCAGAGTGGCGTCGTCCGCACTTTAAGTTGCTTGAATGATGCGTTGCTTAATGTACCTTTCGGTGCTCCAGCGAGGTGGGATAATGAGTCTGAAGTGTGAACGATTCTTTCAGCGTTGCGTCTCATCAGTAACTCAGTCAGTTTAGTAGGTGTTCCGGGATGAAGTTGTAAAGAGCTTGGGTCCAAAAAAACGCATTGTTGTCAGTTTGTCAGGTTACGTACCCCAAAACAACAATACATATCCAACATCAATGTAACATTGAGGCATTAGATAAATCATTTTCGGTCATCCTCAGCAGCCCATTTCCGTACTGTGTTTTACGTGTCCACGCAGGGTTGGAGTTGCAGCTCTCTCCGTCACCACTTTCCGGTTAAGCAGAAAATACCACAAACAACTCTTGAAACTTTCCTCTTCAACATTGAACTCTGCGAACGCGTGTCTCTCAGGCGACGAGGCAACGCTGTTTGACCGCTGTACCAGGAGGCCTGACGGTGAGAGGACCCCGGATGCCTGGGGCGAAAGGATACGGCACATCCCAAACCAGCGCTCAGACCAATGAGAGAGATTGCGTCGCTCACGGCGATGCTGGTACACTACTCCGCAATGACAGCGCACTTTCCCCTGGAAACGCATTTGGTCGGAATGCTAATGAGCGCAAATAGATGTACGCGCACTGACTTAAACACACATACACACACAGACAGGTACACGCGCGTCTCAAAGGTCATTGACCCCCTGCGGTGAGTATAATCTGGGCACACCTCAGTGCCCACCCTCCCTTTTCAGGTGCCCCCTGTGTTTCAAGTTCAGAATGCTGATGTAAGCATATCCCCAAAGAGCAAATGGAAGTACTTTGTTTGTGTGTGTGTCATTGTCTTTGGGAGCAAGTGTGTGTGTGTTTGTGTATCTGTGACCAAAAATACCAACAGGCACTGTATTTTAAACAAAGGTAAATCTGACCTTGTGGAACCATTTTTCCTGTCAGTACATACAAAAAAAGCTATTTCTGGAACGGGTTTGGTAACCAGGAAGTTGGAAATAGGGTAAGAGTTTTTGGGGAATCATTTTCCCCACAAGCCTAGAGCTTACTTAAATGTACCCATGTGCTTGTTTGTGGGTGTGCAGTCTCTTTCATGGTGGTTTATTCCACCGGCGGGGTTCTGTCATACATTCATTTCTGTCTCAATGGCATGGCTATGAATCGTTTGTGTGAGTGCGTGACTTTACGCATGATTGTAAACAAAGCTTTCTAATGCTTTGACAGTTCATTGCTTTAGTGCCTCTAGAATAAGATCCTTGAGATGAGCATCTTGTGCGATGTTCAATTAGAATGCTTTAATGCACGATGGATAATCCATATTCATACAATTCCCTTTGCCGATTTATAATGACACCTAATGACGTCTTCGTGTAGAGCTAGTCATGTTGGAGTAGGATTTGATTGCATGGGAAACTTCACCGCTCAGGTTGGATTTTAAATATGGTAAATAAGGCTCCTGTGTCGGGCTTGTGTGAGCGACGCTCACTATTGATAGGTCCTGAATGGGGCCCACTTCCCTACAAAGTGCACTAGAGCCGCAGACTTCAAGGGAGGCAGTGGACTACGCAGGGAATAGGGCCGCCATTTGGGATTCAGACAGTGTTTGTTACCCCCCTTGCTTGGAGGACTCCAGTTGATGCACAGACTCTGACACTTTGACAGATGAACAGGTTTAAGGTGCTCGAAGGTCTCTGCTGTTCAATACAACTAGAAGAGGGATGGGATGGGAGGGTGGGTGAGGAAGGGAGCCTGCTTTCCCTAGCTGTGTATTTGCTGTTTAGCTCTTTGTTCGGTATGTCCCTGCTTGTTTTAGTATTTCTAGTGTGTGTGTGTGTGTGTGTGTGTGTGAATGTGTGTGTGCGTGGGTGCGTGTGTGTGTTGGCAGCATTCATTTCACAATATTTTTATGCCATACTCGCAGCACATTAGAAACATTACATTCAATGTTTCGTTCCAAGTGTGGGTTTAGGGAGCAACCTGTTAACTTTTTTGTTACGAGAAAATGTCCGTAATTTATCGACATTAGGGAGACATGATCTTGTTTTGACAAGAAGTTTTTCACCCAGACATTATTTTGAGTGCATACAAAATGACAATCAAAAGAATCGCCTATGTTCTTAAAATGATATCAAGACACTCAGTTTTCGGACAATACCAGGGTAAAAACAGAATGTACTACTACCACTGGTCACAATGCTAGACACCATGTTTGGAGACAGGAAACAGCATGGAGGTGGTGGTATCATGGTTTGGAGCTGCTTCAGGTCCTGGCACTTTGCCCTCATTGAGTCAATACGAATTCCAAAATGTACCAGAAGATTCCTATGGAGAATGTGAGGCCGTCTGTCACACATGTCTCACATCCTCCCTAGGAAGCTGAACCGAACACGGATGTTGTGACAAGCGTTGATACACAAGACACACTAAAACGAAATGGCTCAGAAAGCATAAATTGAGGGTTATGTAATGGCCGAGTCAAAGTTCAGATCTCAATCATATCAAAAGGCTGGGTGGGGACTTGACGTGGGCTGTGCATGCAAGAAAGCCCTTCAACTGACACAGTTAAAGCATACTCTAATTAAGAATGGGAAGAAATTCCTCCCAATCGATGTAAGAGACTGATTGCAAGATGAATTAATTTCAACCAAAGGGGGGAAAGACCAGCTATTGAAGGGTCGTAGTTATGAGTTTCTCTTTTTTCTGCTCTATGAAATTGCGTTTCTGTTGATTTTTTGATGAATAAATGCTTGCGAAGTATACTCTTTGGTCATTTGTTAAATCGGGTTACCTTTATTTGTCAATAGTGTTGAAATAAAGATGACACCATTTTTCTACTCGGAAGTCAGTGTGATGCCATGACCGAATGTCGCTGGAAAACTCACTGCTGATAGGCAAACATTATAGTAAATGGCGTAACATTGACCAATTAGAGCTAAACTGGATGTTGGTGTTTCCTGGATAGGAGAATAAGCTGCCTGGCTATAAAGCACTGAAGTCCATGGCAATTTCCTTGGGAGTAAGGTGTTATCCAGGGTGACTTGGTAAAACATCCAATCTGACCCTCGTACTCTCATCCACTAGGTTCCTTTTGGCTCATTCAACCCCTTGCTTCCCGCCTGTGACACTGACTTCTTTGGTAAAAGCACTATAGTACTAAACATATGCAATCAATAATGCATATATGTTCTCTGGATAAGAGCATCAGGTAATATACTGAAATGTCCAATGTAATTGGGTTTCTGCTTGCCGATGGAACTTCTACAAACCTATGAGCTGACCAGACCCTGAATAAAATACCTGGAATTGGATTGTGAGGATGAATGACTCCGGGACTGTATCCGGCACTCAAACCTGTTTATTTGAAATGTTATTCCTGATCAGGAATTGGGAGTTTTATACGTTTTGCATGAAATTATTTTGCAAGATATGCATGAAAGTCTATTTTCAAGGGTTTTATGTAAAATCTTTACCACAATTTAATCTCTGATGTTCATGATTGATCGACATGTACACCTTGTTCTTGCTTCATTGTCCTCTACCACCATCTTCTTCCTGCAGGGAGAGGAAAAGACAATCTGATAGGCCAGATTTCTACATCCCACAGGCTATGAGAACTTTTGTTTGATGACTATGCCTTCAAAATTCTAGGCACCCCTGATAAATGTCATGCTATCTAGGCTAAACAACACAGGTAATGAGGTATACTCTTATATGTTGTACTAAGTTAATGGCTCCATGGGAATCCAGAATGATTGGCACCATGGGTTTTAGCACTTTGTACACCCTGTTATTCCTTGGATAACGGCAGTGTGCGTTTTCAGATTTGTTTATCACATCAGAAAGGACATTTGAAAGATTCTTAGACCATTCCGCCATATAGTTGTTCCTGATACCAGATCACTATTTAGAAGCCGCCGCTCAAATATAAACCACAGGCATATCGTAGGACTCAAGTTGAGACAGAGAAAAAAATAGCTATTGTGAAATATTGACTGTGTGGTTAATTAACTATTTCTTAGAGGATTTTGGAGGGGATGTGCTTGGAGTTATTGACTTGTAGTAAGATTCACTTGTGGACAAATGTCAGCCCACTGGCCGAGGAAACCAGGATTCTGGCCAAAATATCATGGTACTGAGTAAAGTTCATCATACTGCTGACCTTAACAAATGCCCCAGGACCAGTGGAAGCCAAATGGCCTGATGATATACATCAAAGATCCACCAGCATATTTTACAGAAGATAACTGACTAAGCAAAAAAGACTGTAAATCAGTCAATCAATGAAAGCACATTTAGTAGAATGTAAAACGGCATTGATTAGTTTACAAGCCTTTGAATACATTTTCAGGGGTGAATCTAGAAATAAGAAAACCCTTACATTTAAATAAGAAGATATTGCTATCATAGCCTTAGGAACTAGGATGCTGACATAGTCAGAACACCCACTGACGAGAATCAGAATGGATTGTTGGACTTTAACCGTGAACGATCTGCCCACGTACACTTTATTTGATCCATATCCATAATAATCTTATTATGTAGCCTAAGACTGCATTTGGGAGAGATTTGGATTTTCGCTGATGCCATGATCACAGTGGTCATTGTTGTTATTTCTTGAAACCGTTTTTGAGTCTAGCTGAGAATTAATCAATTGAACCACTTCAAGTATTGTATCTTCTTAAGAATAAAAGCACATTGTTAAAATGCCGTACCTTTCACGGGCTGTGCTTTTTATTTGCAAAACTATTGTTGTTGGAGAAACACTGATGTCCCGTCTGTTCACACGCACAGTTTCTGCCATACCGAAGCCCAGCATCTGACTGACCCGGAGAAACACAGTCTGTTACATTAGGGTGGTGTTTTACCACACGCGGGTGAGTCAAGGCAAACCTCTATTCTAATGAAGACATGTCGGAAACTGGCAGAAATTCAAAGGGGCGTGGGAGTGGGCTTCAGGATTAGATTGCTGCGAAGCTCTTATTCCATTTTCTATTTTATTTTGGAGCGCATCTTGTAGCATCCCTGTGTCTGCACGGTAGGTCTGTAGGGTAGTAGTCTATAGCAGAGGGCCATGCAACATCCCTGTGTCTGCACGGTAGG
>JACXGK010010082.1:0-18635 GCA_016801125.1 Novumbra hubbsi
ACAATAAACCACACCGGGTGTGGCTGTAAAACTAACCTAAGTAGGCTCCCCAATCAGAGTCAACTGATTGCAGCTGCTCTGACTGGGGAGCCCACAACGGCATAGAGATGGCTAGAGGCCTCTCCATGTGCCATGCCCTGAATGGGAGCCCCAAAGCACAGAGATGGCTAGGGGCCCGCATCCAGGACATGACAATATGATTCACAGACAGAGCCATGGCTAACCTGGAGAAAGGTGGATATGATTCACAAACAGAGCCATCGCTAACCTAAATAAAGGTGGATATGATTCACAGACAGAGCCATCACTACCCAGGTGAAAGGTAGATAGGATTCATAGACAGAGCCATCATTACACTGGCGAAAGGTGGATATTATTCACAGACAGAGCCATCATTACCCTGGTGAAAGGTGGATATGATTCTCAGACAGAGCCATCATTACCCTGGTGAAAGGTAGATATGATTCACAGACAGAGCCATCACTAACCTGGTGAAAGGTGGATATTATTCAAAGACAGAGCCATCATTACCCTGGTGAAAGGTGGATATGATTCACAGACAGAGCCATCACTAACCTGGTGAAAGGTGGATATGATTCACAGACAGAGCCATCATTTCCCTGGTGGAAGGTGGAAATGATTCACAAACAGAACCATTATTACCCTGGTGAAACGTGGATATGATTCACATACAGGGCCATCACTAACCTGGTGAAAGGTGGATATTATTCACAGACAGAGACATAATTTCCCTGGTGAGAGGTGGATATGGTATGATACGTCTTTTCAGGGGCCAAGGATCCCCGTCAACCGCCCTGTTCACAGAGATTAGAGCTGGTCCGAATGGACTTAAAAGAATACATAACCCAATAGCCAGGCCTAGACTACAATGATCTACCATGTCATGTACATTTATTTATTTGACCTTTGACACCTATGCATTTCTAGAGAGCGGGTGAATGAGAGGTATTGGGTTGAGACCAGGTACTGCCCCAGCATGGACCTTCCACATTGGCTAGTGAGAAATCCACCAGAAGGCCAATTCTGATTAAACAACATTGCATACAGCTTAATAATACGCATGAATGATTATTTTAGACAAAATTACATAACTTAACGATCAACTGAATAAGATGTATATAATTGGGCCTGTCTATAAAACACACATCCTTCAAGTGTAACTGGCCAAACTGCATCCTACATTTGGTTGTATAATCAATCTGAACGACAGAGATCCACTACATAAAGAATTAATAAGCTATGAAACATTAGGAAACGTATAATGACATTGGCACCTCCGTAATAGGCTAATATAGCCACTGGATATGGGGGCGGAGCGATGCGCAGTGACGTCTCCAATCAAAGGTCTGCAGTCCGCTTTGATGTGAGTTGTGCACGTTCAGTCGAGCAGAGAAACGAGAGGAATACTGCAAAGGAGACGGAGGCAAAGGATAGAATACAGTCTAACGCTCAAGAGCATCATGGCACCCATAGGACTCAAGGCGGTGGTCGGTGAAAGTAAGAATATCATTTGATATGAATACATAGCTTTTTACACTATGATGGACTTAAGATCCATTGATACGCGTTGATGGGATGCGCTGTGCGATTTTTTCGGTTCGGACTGGGTGAGGATGTACCCGTGTGACTACATGTTTTACCTCAAGGATTCGGCTGGTTTGTTGTGCGCTGATGTAAACTGCCATTGTGCATCCGAGATGATCAGTATGAGCCAGGGACCAATAGCTGCGCAATTAATCCTTGGTCTAGAGCGATGACGACATGAATGTTTCCGTGTTGCTGTGGTGATAAATAATTTAAAATCTTTGTGAGTTGGTCGAGAAAGACACAAATTTCAAATCAGAAATGAAAATGCAATCTATGCGTCAATGGGCGGGATTACATAGCCGTTTAAATAATAGGCTATTCTATTATACGTCTTTATTTTGGCACAATGTCAACAACACAGTCTGACGTGGTATTATTTAATTTAATGCTATTGACGATTTATCCTGGAGCGCTGAGTCTTGAGCGCCTATGGGATTCCCCTATTTCTGCTATGACTCAAACGGATGATTGATCACCTGTGCAATACGATGCATAGAACATAATGTTGAAGGTGTAAAGATTCAAATTGAACCTGAACATGCGGACGAATCTTAATCTAGAGTATGCCATTATGATGTATCATTGCGGAGGTTCTGTCTAGTATATGGGGGTGAGGAAAGAAACAGACATAGCAGGAATCCGCATTGAAACGGTAACACACCTTTGCCAATACGGGCTACAGTGCTTCATCCGCATAGTCTCTTTAAGAGGCAATGCGCCTTAGCTCATGTGCCTAGCCTGATTGACTCACGGTTACTATGCTTGTAGGCTAGACAGAATGCAAGTAACGAGAGTTGTAACCGAGTAGTAATACAAAATCATCGTAGGTCTGTTGTTTCAGAATTATAATCCATCGATGCTTGCTGTTTTAGACAATGGAGAGGCTTTTGGTCATGCTTAATCAAAACTACAGTTACCAACAGCCTAAATCACTGGTAAAATAGGTCTAGCTCAAACAGAATCAATATAGGTAGGCCTACGACGTGATGAGGCATTGTCCTCAGCCTAAATACTAAATTAAAATACACTTAAAGAAAATGTTCTCTTTTTTAAGGTGCCATTAACTTATATCCAACGGTTATTATGGACGTGTTTTGTATTAATCTTAGAGAACCGTGATAACAAAAGCGTTGTATACCCGTGTCAATTCGATTAACAAGGTTTACTTCAATTCATGCAGTGCAATAGATTCAGCTAATTAACATAACAGCTTGATTCTCAATATTGATCAGGTTTGCCTATACGCACATCATACATTCACGCAGGCGCGTAGGTGGTCGTTGTAACCCTATACCCCGGTTTGGGAGAGTGTGGCAAGGATGCTGAGTCATCTAATTTCGTTTATAGTGGATTCAAATGGGTGTCATAAAGCTATATCTGTAATATGATTTGAGCTCAAGAGAAGATCAGGTAATTTGGCTGCGGATTACACTTTTCCAAAGCCATAGCCTATCCTATGTTTATAATATTCATTGAGATTATAACACAGTCTTCAAAAAATGGCTAGTGTAATATTGTGTAATAATTGTGTGGCTACAGTTGTGCCAACTGAGTAACTCAATTGTTCAGCACAAAAAAGGTGGAACGCTGCGTGAAATGCAAACAAATAGTAATACAAATTTAACGAAAGACACATCATGGTCTTACTTGCGATGTTGGCTGATTCTATACAGGCCTAAATCGCACAATACGTATTGATATTTGTGAAAAGACGGGCAGAATTTCCCATGTCAGTTAGATATCCCATTTACAGAAAGAATCCTAAAGTAAACATTGTGTGATAACCCACATCTCCCTGCGGATGGAGTCAGGGTGCGACGCATCGTGAACCTGCGCTCTGCAGGACCGGGTGATGCTGATGAGATTGCCTCCTATTTGCGACACTACCGGCCCTCTGCAGCACGCGCAGTAGCGTCCTTTGTTGATGGGGGAAGGGCAGCCCATAGCGCCTCTCTCTCGCTCTGTCTCTCTCACACGCACCCTCCGCCTCTACCACTGTGAGCCTCCATTCCATGAAGCAGCAAGCAAAAAAATAGGGCTAGCGATAGGTGTCAATAAAATGCTGACTAAAAAAAAAAAGTCTGCATCCCTAAAGGAAATCAAAGGGGTCAAGTGCTACTTTTAGACACATTTTCTGTTGGAATTCATTTTACTTCATGGAGGATGCTTTCTACGGCAGTCTGAACCACATATTGACATATAATTCTAAAGGCTGTTTTCCCGGGGTGATTTAAAAAAGTAAGTTTCAGTTTCCCAATTGTCTAGGTTAAGCTAATGTAAACACAAATAATTTACAGTTATGTTATTATACAATTATTAAATTGTAAACCCTGGTTGAATACCCAAGGACTACACAGGTTGTGTGGCTACAGTTGTGTGCCAAACTGAGTAACTCAATGTTTCAACACTAAAAGTGGAAAATACAAACCTGTTTCCAAAACAAAGTTGGGATGCACAAATCATCTATCCCTTTATTGAATTGAAAATAGTACAAAGACAACATATCAAATGTTGAATATGAGAAAGGTTATGGTTTCTGGAAAAATACATGCCGTTTTGAATTTGATTCCAGCAACACATTTCAACAAAGGGTCAGGGGCATGTTTGCCATTGTGCTGCGTCACCAATTCTTTAAACAACATTTTGTAAGTGTTTGGAAACTGAAGGGACGAATTGATGTAGGAAAGTAAATTGTTTCCCCATTGTTGCTTGTTATATGATTGAAGCTGCTCAACCGTTCTTCTTTGTCATATTTTTCATTTTATAGTGTGCCAAATGTTTTTATTGGGTGACAGGTCTGGACTGCAGGCAGGCTAGTTTAGCACTCGGACTCTTACTACAGAGCCAGGCTGTTGTAATAAGTGCAGAATGTGCTTTGGCATTTTCTTGCTGAAGTAAGCAAGGCCTTCCCTGAAAAATATGTTGTTTGAGTGGCAGCATATGCTTCACCTGTATACAGCCCAGGAAATAATTAAGAGACCACGGCACCTTTTTCTTTCATTTTCACAAAAGTTGAAAAGGAACATTCTGAGTAAGGAATAGAAGGGTTTCATTTAAGAGACCACTGCAAATTGAACCCTTCTGTTCCTCACTCAAAACATTCCTAATCAAGTTTTTTGTAACGGAAAGAAAAAGGTGCAGTGGTCTCTAAGTTTTTTCCAGAGCTGTATATTGTTCAGCATTGATCGTGCCATCACAGATTTACAAGTCACCAATGCCGTGTGCGCAAATGCACCCCCATACCATCACCAATGCTGACATTTGAACTGTGCGCTGCTAGATGATCTTTCCCTTTAGTCCGGAGGACACAGCTTCTATGATTCCCAAAAATAATTTTACATTTTGATTCGTCAGACAAAAGGACAAGTTTTCCACTTTGTCTTAGTTTGTCATGAATACGTTTGGGCCAGAGAATGTGGCAGCGTTTCTAGATCTTGTGTATATATGGTTTCTTCTTTGCATTTGTGGATGCAGCGATGTAATGTGCTCATAGAATTTCTTTTTGGGGAAGTGTTCCAGAGCCCAAGCAACTCTATTCTTATTGGTGACCTTCAGTTGTCATTTCATTGCAGCAATTCCACCATAAAGGCCTGATTCATGCAGTCTCATCCAAACAGCTGATATGTGTCTGTAACCTAAAGTCCTTTGACGCGCCTACGATTGAAAGAGAAGGAGAAAACTGTAACCCATAAAATGGGTTAAGGTATAGAAGAGGAAAATAGATACAGGAGAAAGAATATATAGGAGAGTGAGTGATGCAGGAGACAGGAGATAGAGGAGAGAGAGTGATGCAGAATATAGAAGATAGAGAAGAGTGAGTGATGCAGAATATAGAAGATAGAGAAGAGTGAGTGATGCAGAAGACAAAAGAGAGAGAGTGATGAGAAGACGGGAGATAAAGTGAGTGATGCCGAATAAAGAAGATGGGGGAGAGCGTGATGGAGAAGACAGAAGACACAGAAGAGTTAGGGCTGAACAAGATAAAGCATGTACTAGGTGGTATTATGAATGGTAGTCTGTATTACGTAAAAGGACAGTAAGTGCAGACAGTCATATAGGATTGTGTGAAGCTTTTTTCTCTCAGACCATCACCATGTTCTACTGTCTTCTACCCTAACGTCCTGGTTTAGACCACACAGACACGCGCCTACACCCACAACCTAGTTAGAACTGATTGCTAAGCCGTTCTGTACCCCGCAGCATGGCAATGCTTCACTTGCTTCTGTTTTTTTCTTTAACTGTCCGCCATTTTTTCCCACTAGACTGTTTTGAATTGCTTCATGTTGGGTAAGGATTAGGGTTAGGTGGACATTTTTCCTTTCTACATCTGCTGGTTTATCCTTGTCGTGATTTGGTTACCTGTCTACTTTTTCGAAAGGAGAACAAATTGTGAAATACTATTTGTTCTCTGTCATTCATTTGAGTCACTCTTCTATCCCGTCTGCTACTACTACTATTAATATTACTACAACAACTATCACCACCACTACCATCATGAAGAACCGCTACTACTACTTCTGTTCCTGCTACTTTCATTACTACTATTACTGTTACTGCTACTTCCACTACTACCACAGTTTGGGCCAATTTTGCAGAGCCAGATTAAGTCTGGTTTGGTACTGAAAAATCGAGCTCAATTAAGTTTTCCAATGACCTTGAATTGTTTTTGCCTAGATAAAGATGAATCTGTGTCTGCCTAAATGTATCTTCATGAGTACACCTGCCAAAATGACTGGCATTGTGGAGTTGTTTCTGGGAAGGCTTTCCACTAGATATGGAAAGATGTGGGATGTGGTGGAATTCAGGGCTACTATTGGTCTATTATCTCCTTATATTTACGAATAGATTATACAATTGAGCCTGGGGCTGGTGTGACAAATATATCCTGTGTAGTCTAGTGAAGTCTAGTGGGATATGTAATAATATTCATATGGTACCGTCCTTCAGTGTGAAGTGAAGTTAGCGAGAAACCCAGTTACAAAGCATGCATTGTTCTAACCACTAAGAAATTAAAGATGCCTTTGCTTGAAGACACAATGATATTTTCACTTTTTCTGAAGCAATTGTTGTTTTTACTGCTACAGAATCTCATCTGCTCTAATTATCTTTCCTCTCACATTGTCTTGTTCATATACCTTTGGTCCTGGATGTAGCAATGTGGGTGGAACAACATTTTGGTCCTTCTTTAACTAACGACCAGGTCAAGGAGAGCAGTACTCAATATCTACATATTTCAGACCTCTCCTTCAGTTTTTCTGTCTTAGTTTTACATGCACTCATTCAGATATATGTTATCACTGTGTTTAGTATACTTAATGACTAATAATCTAATCGTAATTTACCAAATAGGACAATTGTATCACATTATTCATTTCTCTGGTTTATCATCTTTTTGTCTTTTCAAGAGTCGTTTAAAATGTCAGAACCACACCAATCAAGCTCCTAATTTGAACTGCGACAATTAAGAGTGATTGTCCCCCTGCTGTAGGTATGCCCTCCAGGATCAGGACATGGACCCTCCCTGCTTCAGATGATGACAGGGAAGATGGGCGGAACTGTGTCTGGCTAAAATGTCCGCCCGTCTCATTAATAGAAAGAGTATTACATTCCCTGGGGGGACTGATGCTGATTTGTACAGAAAATGGGTCACATAATCATAGGCACTGACCCAACAAGGGAGAATAGGAAGGGTTACGATGAGTCTGGTTATACTGCTTCATGTGGATGTGTTTTCAAGCAAGATGCTAGCATTGTACAATGGATGCTAGCATTGTATTATATTTGCTTAACATATGTATTTGGCAGTTCATATTGAAGTTGTCTGATTACATGGAATGGTGAAGAATTGTCTTACCAAAATTGTTGGCATTAACCTCAGATGACTAGTGTCCTATGCCCAAAACAAAATTCTGCTTTTGTTCCTATTTAACTTGCTTATGAGTTCTTGTTACAACTTTCTGATTATTTTAATGAAGGCACAGTTCTTACTAGACTCTAAACCTAGTTGATTATGGGAGATTTATGTATACAACAGTTGATGATGGAGGCATAGCTCTAAAGCAGGGGTGCCCAAAATGTTTCCTACGAAGGGCCAAAAATCAAACTTGACTGAGGGCCGTGGACCGAAAGTAACATTGCATTATACCAAACTGTATTATATTATATGGCATTTCAGGCCCAATCAAAGGTCTCCAAGTTCAGGCACCCCTGCTCTAAAGATAGCAATACACAACAATACTATATATAATCGACTTATTTTGTCACAAAATAGCAATTCTCCACCCCCCCAAATGTTAATACCAGGACACTAAAAAGCTAACAAATCAAAGCTAACAATGTGCTATTATTAGTGAATTAGAAGATCTAATCCAATTTGTCCATTAAGGTACACATACTCAGTGAAGTTTGGAAGTTCAAATACTAAATTCCCTCTAGCACTCCTTAAACAGTGCCATTATTGGGACATTGTCAAAAGGTAAAGTCTATTTACATTACAATGATCCCTAGCTTTTTGGAACAGATTCTAGTTTTGTAGCAAAACATTTTCGGAGAAAAAAATGTACTATTCGTTGCATTATGCAATGTATTGATGCTAATGCTAGGGTAGGTGTCTCTCAATGCTGTTGGTTGACACAGCTGCTCCGCTGTGTTTGTTTAGGTTCCTTCCTCCTCTTGATATGGCCCTGCAGTATTGTTATGGCACACACAGGGGTCAAAGAAAACTCCCAGAATGGTCTTCCCTTTCTCTTAGGTGCTTTGTTCATCTGGATGCTTTGTATTTTGGCTATGCTTTGAAAAAGAAAACCACAATTTTGGTTCTTACGGAATCTTTTGTCATGTTTTAAACTGGCAGCTTGTGTCTCTGTATGAGGGAGAGAGAGGGCAAAGATCACTATACAGGAAAAGGGAAAGTGAGAGAAGGATATCCCCTGAGTTCCTGAGTTCCTACCACTCTGATTTCCTGTTTGCTGACATGGTTTCTTGTGTCTTAGCCTAGCTGGTAATAAGCAAGAACCAAGTCAAGGATTTACTCCCAGCCAACAACACTGAAAATGAAATAGATTTGTCTGTTCCAAGATTGACCTCTTTTCTTACATTATCTACAACATCTCATCGGTGCATCTTTGTTTTGACAGGGAAGCCAGTCTGTGTACAGGGATACATAGACTAGGTACGGGGATTCATAGACGGCTTACCGGGACTCATAGACTGCGTACAGGGATTCATAGACTTCATCATTTTGTATTTAGTTAACTATATAGGTGAAAATTGTCCTAATGAATTATTTGTCCTTATGTTAAGGCTTGCCCTGTAGCCTTCACACTCACTCACACACGCACACACACACGCATCCTGATTCATCTGAAATAATCCCTCTGTATTTGTGTTTACACCCAGATGTTGGGCCATGTTGCTCCACAGAGCTTAGTGAATACTGTTTTATATGGAGAGCACAGTCATCCTAACTGGATTAATCCCCATACTGCAGCCAGATGGCTAACAGCAGCGATCAAGCTAATAATGGTGCGACACACAAACATGGCCGCCTGCCGTATCTTGATCCCCAGACCAGCAATAAGACTCTTCATACGGCACCAAAGAACACCTGGAGCCACGGGCCGTCAAATACATGTATATTGTTTTTCTAAAATAGGTTAATAGTTTCTGAGAAGAAAAATACAATCTGGCAAAAAAGTTAGCCTTTTCTACACACAGTAAAACACACGTGTATTTGTATATAACTATTATGGAATCAAAATGGCTTGGAATGGTTGGAAGGATAATTCCATTAAATTTCCCTGAAGCATTTCGTCTCATGAAGGCCGCCTTCCATTTTGTGAACTACTTTGTGAGGTAGCGTGGACATTATGTTTTCTATATTTCTCACTACAGTGACCACATTAGACACAGGCAGTGATCTGAAAGCATTGCAAATCTCTTGTGGCTTTATGCTCCATTTCAAATCACGTTTTGATCTACCTTTATGCTGTGGGCACTTTTGCATACCACAAATAGCAATTTGCCTATTACCACGGTCATATGGAACAAAACGATTTTCAACCAGTGCATACCTATGTGTTTGTAGTAGGTGTAATATTTCTGTCCACAACCAAATGATAAACCATTCAAGTCTGAGGACATAGGAATGTAACGGTTGCACAATGCACCTCGATGTATAAACTGACGGTTCCCATACCGTAGCCATTTTGTCATTCAAGGTATTGCATTATTGAAATCCATGTTTTTTTCAGAATTGTTCTTATTCAAGAAAAAGGAATTAACATTCATATTTTAGATATGAGTTAAATTAAGAGATTGGTTATATTTACACAGAATCATATAAACTTCACAAGATTAAATTCTTCAGCTTTCATTGGACAGTCAATAAGACATGGGCAAACTGCATGTCTGGGAACTCTGTTTCCCCCACCTAAGCGGCCGAAGTCCGCAGTGTGCGAATATTTGCATCTTTAAAAGACTGAAGAGGCACCATCAATGTTGATCAATATGCAAATCACTTTAAACCTTCGAACCTTGGTTGACAGTGCAGACAAAATGGTGGACTCACATGCCCACAAAATCTATTGAAAATTAGGAAGTGAACCCTGGCCTCCATGATGATGTATACCAGGTTGGATGACTTGGATGACAATCCTCTGATATTCAACAGAAGGGCAGTTATACAGGAGTTGAGAGAGGCTGGGAGGAGCTGTCCAATAGAAGCATATGGGCCAGTGAGCTGGGTGGTTGTTCACTGCAGGGATGTCCTGTCCATCTGGCCACATTCTCACCCTGTTCTTACTTGCACCCTTGCACTTTTGTGCAATAATGCTATGAAATATTACATTTCTGATGACGCTTTAAATTGCAACAAATGCTAATTAATAAACAAAAAATATCCTTCTAAATTCTATCTATCTATCTTGTTCTATCTATCTAATAACAATAGACACAAATAGGTACAATTAGTAGAAAAATGATATATGTATACACAGTCTTGTTTTATAATTGTACAATATGCAATGTTTAGATATACATGTAGTAAATAACATTATAGTAATAAAACACTAAGGCACATACATTTTTTCATGACAAATGAAAAAATATATATTATATACATTTCTTGGACGGTTATTCTGACAAAACAAAAAGGTGCAGTGGTCTCTTAATATGTGCCAGCGCTGTATGTGTTTGTGTGGTGTGAACTCATAACCACCACGGTTTTCATGGCCTTGTCCCTAGGGGTATTATAATGGGTGTGAGAGAGGGATCCTTTGTCTCCAGTGCCCACTGTCACTCCATGGAAACAGTCTGCTTCCTGTCAAGGACATCAAATCAGACCGAGAGGATTACTGTATTAACCTGTACCTAAAGCTCAACTCCGAATACTGGGAGTTTTGTCAATGAAAGTGACAAAAATAAAACACGGGACAAAAACATGGGCATGGGACTAAAGCAATGTTTCCGACATGTTTTACAGAAATTATGAATGATGTCATCAAGAAGGTGAAGAAGAAGGGAGAATGGAAGGTGAGAGGCTCTAATGCACTGCAGACAACCCTCTTTTCACAGAATAGAATGGTGTCCACTGGACTGTTGACATTTCAAAGTGTCTCATTCTCACACTGTTACTTTGGCGTCCCTGTGTTTGAGAGGCACCTCACACGGTTAAATGTGGATTCTCCTTCTGTTTGCAGGCCCTGATTGTGGACCAGCTGAGCATGAGGATGCTCTCCTCCTGCTGCAAGATGACAGACATCATGTCAGAGGGCATCACCAGTAAGCACTGCTCTGTTTGAACCTCACCTGCCTCCATTGTTTCACAGTATGCACTGTAGCTAGCATGGCTAGCATGACTCAGCCATCAGCAAACATTATATAACTACCCCTCCCCTCATCTTCCATTTTCAGTTGTAGAGGACATAAACAAGCGAAGAGAGCCCCTTCCCACCCTGGAGGCCATTTATCTGATTACCCCGACTGACAAGGTACAAACACACAAACACCCACTTCCTCGCCTATGTTTGGAAACAGACTTTGGTATCATTTGTTTCTCACTGCACACATGGACCATATGCCCCTGTCCGCTGAGAGATGCTGGACAAACCCAGAGAAGTTGATTCCACCGATGCAAACTACAAAATATGACATCCACACACACACACACACACAACCACAGTTGTCTCTCACTCCAGTGTCTTTCTCCAGTCTGTGCAGACCCTCATTGGAGACTTCAAAGACCCCCATTCAGCCAAATACAAAGCGGCCCACGTCTTCTTCACTGACTGTAAGTAGCTGATGGAGGAGCCTCCATTCCCCTGGGGTGTTCCGCATAATCTCCATGCAACTCAGTGGACAGGAATACCCCACAGACATTATTAGTGGAGAGGGCTTTCATGTTGCTAAAATAGCTTCATGGAAGGAATATTGTTCAACCGAAGCGGACACTTTTCATTTTATTACAGTATCTATAGTTGATCTAGACATGTAAAGTAGAAAACTGCTTAGAATCTCAAAAAGCATCACCATGGAAGACAAGTGTTCTTGATGTACAGATCTATATTTTAGTATAATATAGATATATAGTCATTTAACATGTGCTTTCATCCTGGGTTTCTTACGGTAGTCTGGTAATCAAACACTCAATCGTGATCTTGCTAGTGGCACTCTCCGGCCACCGAGACCCACCACTGACCTTCACCCCAACCTCTCCCTTCCTCAGCCTGCCCGGATCCGCTGTTTAACGAGCTGGTGAAGAGCCGGGCCTCCAAGTCCATCAAGACCCTGACTGAGATCAACATAGCCTTCCTGCCCTATGAATCACAGGTACCAGGAAGGGGAGGAGACACAGGCAGAATGAGAGGCCAGAGAAATTGGGAGATTGAGGAAATGCATCCGATATTATTATGAACAATGAAGCCAACATTATTAACTAGTTCATTTACCTAGCTCTGAGAAGCCAGTAATGCGATGCTCTTGTTTAGCCTTAATCGGCTAAGCTAAGTTTTATTCTACATTCATCCTTGATTAGGAAGGCAATGCTATTTGTCCTGTTTTAGCTGGTACTGGTACACAAAGGAATATACTTTTTTTTTTTATGTTTTGCTATAAATTGTTTGGGCATTTTAAAACATCTTTGCAGCATGAGTTTAAGGGAGGCTTAAGGTAGAGGTCCCCGTGCCTTGCCTAGAGGCCGATGCAGGTAGAACCAGAGAGGACAGGATACATCATTAAGGCGTCTGAGAGAAGCTGGAAATATCCACATGCTGAAGGTGCAGAAAGATGGCCAGAAAGAAAAATTATAAAAATCAGGAGAGGCAGAATAAAACAATATATCACAGGTGAAAGTGACTCATTCAGCCACCCAGGTTTCTCCCCTCGGCCATGGCAGGTTTTCACCTTATTACATCCTATTCCCTTTTAAGTGCACTACTTTACACAGGCCTATTATATAGGGAATACTGTGCATTTTGGGACGCAGACTGTCTTTGCATCACTTGTGAGTTGGGGACTGTTTACTGACAGAATGTTCCAGAAAGAGTCCGCTGTCTGGCTGGCTGATGATGCTAACTGCCTGCCTCCCTGCTGCCTCCCTGCCCGACCCACAATGCTTTGCTCATCCTGTCTCTGATGATTAAATCAGAGTCAGAGGTTTTTGCTTCGGGCGATACGCTGCCTCACATGCCCACCCTCAGACTCCTGCTCTGCTCCGTCAGCCTTCACAGTGGCCAATGGGAGCTGATGGAGGAGAGGGACCCATTTGCACCACAGAAGGGTGGTCATGTGACCTTGGGCAGATGGGGCCGCAAGAGGGAGTGTTTGTGCTCTATAAAAGGGGAGGCAAGGTTGGATAAAAAGACGAGAGGAGGTATGGGAGCAACAGAAGGAGCGGTGGAGGAGGGGAGAGAGAGAATAATGAGGAGAGGAGAGATACGGACAGAGGACAAAAAATTGTCAATGTTATGAAGGGATGGGGAAGAGATGGGGAAGGGATGAGGAGGAATGGGGAAGGGATGAGGAGGGATGGGGAAGGGATGAGGAGGGATGGGGAAGGGATGAGGAGGGACGAGGAGGGATGGGGAAGAACGGGGAAGGGATGAGGAGGGGATGGGGAGGGGATGCTCATATTAGAAATACATTTTTAATAATGTAATGTGGTGGGTCATTTAATTGTCCCTGCAGGTGTACTCTCTGGACAGTCCGGATGCTTTCCAGAGTTTCTACAGCCCCCATAAGACCCAAATGAAAAACCCAGTGATGGAGAGGCTGGCAGATCAGCTGGCCACCCTCTGTGCCACGCTAAAGGAGTACCCTGCCGTCAGATACCGAGGGTGAGACTAACACAGTAGAGACATCTACATTACCGTCTCTTACCTAGAGTCCTTTACAGGCTACTGCTGTTAGGCGGGAGCTGTATTTTCCATGTATTGGGTGGAAGCACATTGTTGGATCACACTTAATTACATGTGGTAACTGCGTCCTAACTGGCATGTCTTCCGCGTGTCTGTCAGGGAGTACAAGGACAACGCCACACTGGCCCAGCTGTTGCAGGACAAACTGGATGCCTACAAGGCGGATGACCCCACAATGGGCGAGGTGAAAGACGGAAACGGAGAGTGTCGTGTCAGTGACAATATGCTGGATGACAGCGGATGAGAGACTTTCAGCCACCACCACGCCACAAAAGATCACTCGTTGTTACACGGTTTTTCAGCGTTTGGCTGAGCAGACACGCACAACATTTCTGATCCACATCAAGTCAATCGATCAATTGAAACTATGTCTAGGGGGAGAGGCATTTAAATCCGTTGCTGGTTGGATGATAGCCTAGCTGTTGCCCTGCGTCAGTATGCATCTGCCTTACGTCATGAATAATGTGTTATGCATGCTGTGTATTAGCTATGGTTTGTATCACTTGTTTTTCAGTGTTCTGTGTCTTTCATGCAGGCACATGTTGGGCCGGACAATGAACCTGCTCCTTTGTATCCTGCGGATTCATGTGTTCATCCTTGTCCATCTCCAGGGTCCGGATAAGGCTCGTTCTCAGCTGATCATCCTGGACAGGGCTTTTGACCCAGTGTCCCCCGTCCTACACGAGCTCACATTTCAGGCTATGGGATACGACCTTCTGCCCATTGAAAACGACGTCTACAGGCATGTCAGTGTGTGTTTGTGTGTGTGTGTGTGTGTGTCGATGCGTTTTCCATTGTGTGTGTGTGTGTGTCTCTGAATTCACATTGCTCACAATGTCTAAGAAAACCGTCAGATGGAGCCATAGCTATCTTGTTAGGTTTAAGTGAAACTACTGCAAACGGAAGAACATAATCAATTCTGATAGGGCCGTTGTATTGCTGCAGAATGGAATCATCTGAGGTGGATCGCTAAAGACCAATGAGAGACCATTTCCCACCCACACATCCAATCACGGCATCTGTGCCAGGCTCCAGGAATAGCTTTGTATTCTACCTGACTACTAACTCTATTACCGCATTCTGCTGTGTCTTGTGGTGAAATGCTTCGCCTTGCTGGACATCTAACTTAATATAGTGCAGAAAGGTAACACATAATGCTGTTGCTATGGCTGCGGATGATACCAGTACCTTCCCTGACCCTGTGTGTGTCTGCTTGGCCTCCGGCTTCATTAACTGTCTGATTATCTCCTCCTGTCTGTCTGCATCAGATATGATTCCCCTGGGATGGGAGACACTTCTCAGAAGGAGGTGCTACTACATGAGGATGATGACCTGTGGGTGGGGCTCAGACACAAACATATCGCTGAGGTGTCCACGTAAGTCACGCCCCCCCCCCCCGCACTCTCCGTTCGTGGATCTGTTCCCCGTCCAGACCACAGACCATTGATCAAAGATCAACGAAGACATGAAGTGGCCCTCTTCCACTCCCTAGTTCACTAATGCTCTGTCCACGGTTACTCCCACCAGGGAAGTGACACGTCAACTGAAGGACTTCTCTGCCAGCAAGAGGATGAACACCGGAGAGAAGGTATGGAGGGCCTGGCCATGCTCTCTGGTAACATGTTTCTGTGTCTAAGCAGAGGGAGAAGGTGACCGTGTTGTGTCTCCGACAGACAACCATGAGGGACCTCTCTCAGATGCTGAAGAAGATGCCCCAGTACCAGAAGGAGCTGAGCAAGGTGAGCGTGTGTGAGGCTGTGTGCGCGTGTGTGTATGAGTGGTTGTACTGGTTTGTGTGGGACCTGACCCTGTCTCTGTGTTTCTCAGTACTCCACTCACCTGCAGCTGGCTGAGGACTGTATGAAGCACTACCAGGGAACAGTGGACAAGCTGTGTCGCGTGGAACAGGTGAAGGAGGGAGGGGGAGGGAAGAGCTGAGGTAGAGATTGAAGTGACGGCCAGGAGGAGGTGGGATAGAGAAGGCCAGGAGGAGGTGGGATAGAGAAGGCCAGGAGGAGGTGGGATAGAGAAGGCCAGGAGGAGGTGGGATAGAGAAGGGATAGAGAGGATGAGAAAAGACAATGTTTGATATTCTATACAGACTCCCATAAGCCTTGTCCCGGGGTCTAAAACACATCTGTTATGCACAATACCGAAACCACACTATGAAATACACAATACAAATAACGTGTAACAATACCAAATAATATATGTGTGCAGCTTCACAGTGTCCCATCGTGCTGTTAGCCGTTTTGGGTATTTTCTGTTGCCTTTTTAGATCAGATTTTATTACCTAATCTTTGTTAGCTGGAGTGACAGAGAATTCCATGTAGTCACGTCTCTAGTTAGCGGTGATCCTCCTAGTTTTTGACTTGGGGAGTGTGAACACGTGTTGTCTGGTATGGATGGAGCAATACAGTCCCACCACACAATTCCTCAAGTGGTTTACCATCCATGTTGTCAGTATCAGGTGGTCAGACCTCATTGTTGGAGAGCAATGAATTGTTTACTTTCACGAATTAGCAGATGTTGTCTTTCAACGCCGCGCTGGTTTTATCATCTTGTTGGCGTACCATGCGGACGTCTGCTGATCTGAACAGAATGGCAGTTGAAGGGGTTGGCTGCAACCGGCCTTGGGGGCCAGATAGGTTGGGGGGGGGGGTTAGATGTAGACATCACTAATCTCCTGTCTGGCTGTGACGTGCAGGACCTGGCCATGGGTACAGACGCCGAGGGGGAGAAGATCAAGGACCCCATGAGGGCCATCGTGCCCATCCTGCTGGACGCCAACGTCACCACCCACGACAAGATCCGCATCATCCTCCTGTACATCTTTCTGAAGAACGGTGAGGCCGGAGGACGGAAACGCCAAAACCGGACTCAACAGAAGCCCGGTGTCATGGTTCACCATACCTAACCGGTTCAGCCACCACACAACCCCAACCACGCAGCTACAAAACCCCACCGAAACGAGCCTTATCCACACATTCTGGTTCAGCCGGTACCCTAATAGCATCGACCACAGCCCCGACGCTATTCTGGGATCCGCTCTTCCAGTTGACTCCTAAAGGATTTATGTACAGTATCTACAGTAAATGGCAGGAGCTGTATTGAGATGCATCGTGCTATCTGTAACAACATTTAGCCTACATGGGATGTTCAGTGGGTTTCAATGGTATCCTAAAACAGCTGACCGACCTCTGCTGTGTTGCTATGCAGGCATAACAGAGGAGAACCTGAACAAGCTAATTCAGCACGCCCAGATCCCTCCGGAGGACAGTGAGATCATCACCAACATGGCCCACCTGGGTGTACCCATCATCACAGATGTGAGTCAGCCTGCCGGACCTCCTCTGTCCCTCATGGGAACAGATGTGCCGGCCGCTACAACCTCCCTGCTCTTTCCTGCATCCTCTTCCCCTCTTTCCTTCGTCCCTCTATGTCCTTTATCTCTCTCTGTCCGTAGTCTTTTTTTTGTTGCACTTTCTGTCTCTTGGGCTGAGTTATGTCCCCACCGCACTGTACCTATATTATATGGGTCTCTGTTAAACTGATGTCAGAAATATTCTGTTCCTCTCCCTCCTCTCCTTCTCCTGTAGTCTACACTCCGCCGGGGGAAGAAGCTGGACAGGAAAGAACGTGTGAGTGAGCAGACCTATCAGCTGTCCCGCTGGACACCACTGGTGAAGGACATCATGGAGGTCAGTTGCTGGCCGTTCGCCTCTGCGGGTGTTTCGTTGCGTGTACACGCTTGTCGCCCGTCCAGGTGTGTTAACGTGTGGTCTCTTTCCGTCCCTCGACATCGCGCGTAGGATGTTATTGAAGATAAGCTGGACACCAAGCACTACCCTTACATCTCAACACGCTCCTCTGCCTCCTTCAGCAGCACTGCAGTCAGGTAGAAACACACACACACACACACACACTGGAATGAATAGTTCAATAGTCCTTTGGAATCTGAGGAGTAGTGGTGATCTGTACGCCGATTGGCTGTTGCAGAGGGATAAATAGAATGAATAATGCTGTTTTTTATAGGACTATAGATCTACATGTCTGAAGTCACTAGTGTAGGTTATCCTCTCTGGATAGGAGCACCTGCTAAATGACGATGAATGTGTAGGGTATCTGACCCTACATGGAGAGAGGATTGGTGTTGAATGAGATTCTGGCCGGTGATGACGGTGTGCTGACACATCGAGCCCTCATATCTCCTTGGCTCTAGACATTTATTGTCTGCGTATTGATTTAACATGGGCTCCACTACCATCCAGCATGGACCCCTCCCCCAATCACATTAACTCATTGGGAAAGAGAAACCACAAACAACAAACATTTACAACAGGACATTTCACTAGATGCCGTACACAATCGTGCCCCAGCTAATTACAGGCTGAACCAACCGTTGCATGCTAGATCAGTATAGCTGCTGTATCATGTGATGTGTTTTGATGATACATTAACCATCTATCCAGGTGATGAGGCCTGGCATCTTATCATCCTGGAACACTATGGCTTTTGTTTTTCTTCACTGGATAAAACGGTTCATTAACAGTGCTGGTGGAACGGTTCAGTAACAGTGCTGGTGGAATGATTCAGTCCGGTGCTGGTGAAACG
>JACXGK010010083.1:0-18634 GCA_016801125.1 Novumbra hubbsi
AGCCACTGGGCATCTTCTCCATCCTTGAAGAGGAGTGCATGTTCCCCAAGGCTTCAGACACTACCTTCAAGAGCAAGCTGTATGACCAGCATCTTGGTAAAACCAAAGCCTTTGAAAAGCCTAAACCGGCAAAAGGCAAGGCTGAGGCCCACTTTGCACTGGTACATTACGCCGGTACTGTGGACTACAACGTCACCGGGTGGCTGGACAAGAACAAGGACCCCCTGAACGACTCGGTTGTGCAGCTCTACCAGAAGTCCTCAGTCAAACTGTTGGCTCTGCTGTATGTAGGAGCTGCAGCTTCACAAGCAGATGGTACATATATTAACCGAAATACCACAGAAAAAATTAAGATACCCCATTCAATATTTAGTTAATTTTTAAGAAATATAGACATATCATATCTTCTTTCAAACAATATCTGTTGACAAAGGTGTTATAATTGAACCAAAAACAATGACATTTACACTAAGAGGAGATATGTAATATCCTAATTCAATTGTAAACAGATGCTGCGAAAGGAGGTGCTGGCAAAAAGAAGAAGGGTGGTTCCTTCCAGACTGTATCGGCTCTGTTCAGGGTATCTGCACTTCTAATTAGATTGTGCTGTCTTTTATACAATGTAAACTGTGGGATGGGTTCTAATAGGTTGCTATTTTGGGGGTTGTTATAATGACTTGTGTGTGATACCCGTACTTTGGAAGAATATTAATTATGAATAACCAAAGGAAATTATTTGTTATCCATGTGTACTTTATCTTACTGAAAATGACTTAAAACATAATTGTTAAACTGAAATTTGTTTATTACATATCTCATTCCAAACTCATTTAAAAATCCTACAGGAGAATTTGGGTAAGCTGATGACCAACTTGAGAAGCACTCATCCTCACTTTGTGCGCTGTCTAATTCCCAATGAATCAAAGACACCAGGTAAGTGCGGAAAAGCTGATTCGCCAAAACCTTTTGTAGATTTAAGTCACATTTACATTAATGAAAATTAACAAGTGAAACGTGTCATTTGTCTTCAAGGTCTGATGGAGAACTTCCTGGTCATTCACCAGCTGAGGTGTAATGGTGTATTGGAAGGTATCAGAATCTGCAGGAAGGGCTTCCCAAGCAGAATCCTCTACGGTGACTTTAAGCAAAGGTAATTGATGTCTGTGCATATTTTATAAGCACAATCTCATCAAATATGAATGTATGTCATTCTTTTTTTATTTCTCATTTAAATTATCATGTTAGATATAAAGTATTGAATGCAAGCGTCATCCCGGAGGGGCAATTTATTGACAACAAAAAGGCTTCAGAAAAGCTCCTGGCATCAATCGATGTGGACAAGAGCCAGTACAAGTTTGGGCACACCAAGGTAGATTAATTGAGCTTTTCTTCGAAATGAGTAAAAATAGCTAATTGCCAAATTTTTCTTTATTTTGTATAAATGTGATCAGTATCAAAATTGTTGTATTGCAGGTGTTCTTCAAAGCTGGTCTCTTGGGTACTTTGGAGGAGATGCGAGATGACAAACTGGCTATTCTGGTAACCATGACTCAGGCTCTCTGCCGGGGCTTCCTCATGAGAAAAGAGTTTGTCAAGATGATGGAGAGACGGTATGTACACTATATTATTGAGTACATATTCCACTTTGCTAATCAAGGAAATACCCTCCATAACAAATTTTATTTGGACTGTTACAGAGAAGCAATTTACTCCGTCCAATACAACATCCGCTCATTTATGAATGTGAAACACTGGCCGTGGATGAAGCTGTACTTCAAGATCAAGCCGCTTCTGAAAAGCGCTGAAACTGAGAAGGAGATGGCACAAATGAAGGAAAACTTTGAGAAAATGAAGGAGGACCTGGCAAAAGCCATGGTCAAGATAAAAGGACTTGAGGAGAAAATGGTCTCGTTGTTGCAAGAAAAGAATGACTTGCAGCTACAAATAGCATCTGTGAGTTAAGACCATGGCCGCGTAATACAAGTATTCTTTATTTAAATGGATTCAATACAAATTACCAATGTTGTTTTATCTGTCATGTATCTATTGTAGGAAGTGGAAACTCTCTCCGATACTGAAGAACGATGTGAGTCACTCATCAAGAGTAAGATCCAGATGGAAGGCAAACTCAAAGAGATTTCTGAGAGGCTGGAGGATGAGGAGGAGATCAATGCTGAGCTGACAGCCAAGAAGAGGAAACTAGAGGACGAGTGCTCTGAGCTGAAGAAAGATATTGATGACTTGGAGCTCACCTTGGCCAAAGTGGAGAAGGAGAAACATGCCACTGAAAATAAGGTTTAATATTTATGATTTAACATCTGTAGGTTTTAAATGTAAAATATAAAGAATTATTAATTGCTCAGTCATTTAATGTAGGTAAAAAACCTGACAGAGGAGATGACTTCTCAAGATGAGAGTATTGTCAAATTGACAAAGGAGAAGAGAGCCCTCCAGGAGGCACACCAGCAGGTTCTTGATGATCTTCAGGCAGAAGAAGACAAAGTCAACTCTCTGACCAAAGCCAAATCCAAACTTGAACAACAAGTGGATGATGTAAGATTTTGTAGACCCTAACATAAAACAGCTGATTCCATCTAATTAACTTTTGTTAACAGTTTACTTAATATCATGAAATGGTTTTGGTGTGGACTAGTTGGAGGGTTCCTTGGAGCAAGAAAAGAAAATTCGAATGGACCTTGAGAGAGCCAAGAGGAAGCTGGAAGGAGATTTAAAGCTGGCTCTAGAATCATTGATGGACCTGGAGAATGACAAACAGCAGTCAGATGAAAAAATAAAGAAGTATGTATGAATTATAACGAATTCTGTTGAAGATACTCTCAGAAGAGATGTTCTAATATATATTTAATGTAAATGTTTTATCTAAAAAAGGAAAGACTTTGAGATTAGCCAACTTCTCAGCAAAATTGAAGATGAGCAGGCATTGGGTTCTCAGCTTCAGAAGAAGATAAAAGAACTCCAGGTGATTTGTCAGTTCAACATGCCACACTAAATAATATATCTGTGTTATGCAGCATAATATCCCAATTGTAAGCAAATTAACATTTACATTTTAAATCCATTTTACAATTCAGGCTCGAATTGAAGAGCTGGAGGAAGAGATCGAAGCTGAACGTGCTGCTCGGGCCAAGGTGGAGAAGCAGAGATCAGATCTCTCCAGGGAACTTGAGGAGATCAGTGAGAGGCTTGAAGAAGCTGGAGGAGCTACATCAGTTCAGATTGAGATGAGCAAAAAGCGTGAGGCTGAGTTCCAGAAGCTGCGTCGTGATCTCGAAGAGTCCACCCTGCAGCATGAGGCCACAGCTGCTGCTCTTCGTAAGAAGCAGGCCGACACTGTAGCAGAACTGGGAGAACAGATTGACAACCTCCAGCGTGTCAAGCAGAAGCTTGAGAAAGAGAAGAGTGAATACAAAATGGAAATTGATGACCTCTCCAGCAACATGGAAGCTATTGCCAAGTCAAAGGTGGAGTTGCGAAGTCGTGGTTGCAAAAAATTATAACATAATAGATATATATATATACATCAAAGCAAAATCAATTGTTTAATTATATTTGTAATATTGTTGATAGGGTAATCTGGAGAAAATGTGCCGAAGCCTCGAAGATCAACTGAGCGAATTGAAAACAAAGAATGACGAGCATGTACGCCAACTTAATGACATTAATGTTCAGAGAGCCAGGCTTCTGACTGAAAATGGTAAGTTTAAAACAAACCGTCAGTTCTATTGGTTTTCCACAACAGCAAAAACCTGACTTGCTACTTTGTCTCCATTAGGAGAACTTGGTCATCAGATGGAGGAAAAAGAATCTCTGGTTTCCCAGCTGACCAGAGCTAAGCAAGCTTATACACAACAGATTGAAGAACTCAAGAGGCAGATTGAAGAGGAAGTGAAGGTCTTCTACCATCTTCTAGGTCCACTTCTTTTTGTGCTTCACATATATGCTGGGCTTAATTTTAACCAATATTTCTTTTCATACTCCTAACCATTAGGCCAAGAATGCCCTGGCCCATTCTGTTCAGTCGGCCCGCCACGACTGTGACCTGCTTCGGGAGCAGTTTGAAGAGGAGCAGGAGGCCAAGGCTGAGTTGCAGCGTGGAATGTCTAAGGCCAACAGTGAGGTGGCTCAGTGGAGAACCAAATACGAGACTGATGCCATTCAGCGTACCGAGGAGCTAGAGGAGGCCAAGTAATTCAAAACACATTGGTCCGGTTTCCCAGATGTTGATTTACATTAAGTTAAATAAAGAACTCCATGGAGCTTGTTGTTAAAATCCTGGACAAGGCTTAATCTGTATCTGTGAAACCAGCCCATTGTAGATAACTTCATACTCTCAAAAGAGCTTTCAATTTGTAACATTCTTCATTATTTATTTTTACAGGAAAAAGCTGACTCAGCGTCTTCAAGATGCACAGGAGGCTGTTGAAGCAACAAACTCCAAGTGTGCCTCTCTGGAGAAAACCAAGCAGAGACTGCTAGGTGAAGTGGAGGATCTTATGATTGATGTTGAAAGAGCTAATGCTCTAGCCACCCAGCTTGACAAGAAACAGAGGAACTTTGACAAGGTACATGTTTGACAGATAGTAGTGAAATGCAGGGAAGCCTACACATGCAGTTTTGTGTATTCATTTCCTTGTCTGTGCACCAAGGTTCTGGCCGAGTGGAAGCAGAAGTATGAGGAGAGCCAGGCAGAGCTTGAAGGGTCTCTGAAAGAGGCTCGCTCTCTCAGCACCGAGCTGTTCAAGATGAAAAACTCCTACGAGGAATGTTTGGACCACCTGGAGACGCTGAAACGAGAGAACAAGAACCTGCAACGTAATGCATTTCTAAAGATTTTCAGTGTCCATGTTCATGTTTGCATGGATACACATTGAATTTTTGTTGATTTCTTTATGTATTCCATTTCACTAGAGGAGATCTCAGACCTCACCGAAATGGTCAGTGAGTCTGGAAAGAGCATCCATGAGCTGGATAAGGCAAAGAAGACCGTGGAGAATGAGAAGACTGAAATCCAGGCTGCACTTGAGGAAGCAGAGGTATACACCACAATCACGTTTTTTCCCCATGTCAAGGGATTGGCCATGGTGATATACGTCATACCCAGATCACAATGCTTTTTATGGTTTGGTCCTTTTCAAATTGTATTCTTTAGGGCACACTGGAACATGAGGAATCCAAGTTTCTTCGTATACAGCTGGAGCTCAACCAGATTAAAGGGGAGGTAGACAGGAAAATTAAAGAGAAGGAAGAGGAGATGGAGCAGATCAAGAGGAACAGCCAGAGGGTGATTGACTCCATGCAGAGCACTCTGGACTCTGAGATCAGGAGCAGGAATGATGCAATGAGAGTCAAGAAGAAGATGGAGGGAGACCTCAATGAGATGGAGATTCAGCTGAGCCATGCTAACCGCCAGGCTGTTGAAGCCCAAAAACAGCTGAGGAACGTCCAGGGGGCACTCAAGGTATTCTATACTCTATTTTTTAAAGAGACCCCAAAAACATTTCTATTTTTATTGAGATGTTTTTCAAATATTTTTCCTCAAAACCTTAGGATGCCCAACTGCAACTTGACGATGCTCTTCGCTTTGGAGACGACATGAAGGAGCAGATGGCCATGGTGGAACGCAGGAACAACCTGATGATGGCTGAGATAGAAGAACTGAGGGTTGCCCTGGAGCAGACAGAGAGAGGTCGTAAAGTGGCCGAGCAGGAGCTGATTGATGCCAGTGAGCGTGCGGGACTGCTGCACTCACAGGTACAAAGGAAATATAACTTCCTCAATTACCAATTAGCTGAAGTTTTGCCATGTGATTAAATGCCCTCAATTCGTTTAGAACACCAGTCTCATCAACACCAAGAAGAAGCTAGAGGTTGACCTTAGTCAAGTCCAAGGTGAAATAGAGGATGCGATCCAGGAAGCACGAAATGCAGAGGAGAAGGCCAAGAAGGCCATCACTGATGTGAGTTTACTTTTCTTTGTTTCAACTGTGTTAATACCCTTTGTTATTTATATTGACACAAAAAATAGCTACAACTGTACATAAACATACATTGTCTAACTATCACATTTGACATTTTTTAACCCTATCCCTAACTACTGCATACGTGTTCAACATATAATCAATGAACACATTTTTCTCCAGGCTGCCATGATGGCTGAAGAGCTAAAGAAGGAACAGGACACCAGTTCTCACCTGGAAAGGATGAAGAAGAACCTGGAGGTGACAGTCAAGGACCTGCAGCACCGTCTGGATGAGGCTGAGAATCTGGCCATGAAGGGTGGAAAGAAACAACTCCAGAAACTGGAGGCTAGGGTAAACTATCTAACTTTAATGAAAACTATCAACATGACTGCTAATGACTCCTGGTGACAGGGAATACATTGTAATAAAATGGTGATAATTCATTTATTTATTCAAGGTCCGTGAACTGGAGGGTGAAGTTGACTCTGAACAGAAACGTGCAGCTGAAGTAATTAAATGTGCTCGCAAATATGAGAGGAAAATTAAGGAGCTTACATACCAGGTACTACCATGAATCATTGATTATTATAAATGTATTTTAAGATGTGGTTTTGCAGCAATGGTATGTCTGGCTGGTCATTTTAGTACCCTGTAAATTTAATAGACTGAAGAGGACAAGAAGAATGTAAACAGGCTCCAGGATCTGGTGGACAAGCTGCAGTTGAAAATGAAGACTTACAAGAGAGCATCTGAGGAAGCTGTGAGTATAATACACTCAGGACGTATTTTGAAAAGAACGGATAAAAATGCATTATGAATTGTTTAGCAGCATTTGTAATTTTTTAAGAAGAACTTAAAGTAAAAAGAAACTTTTAACAATGAAACCCATTTCACATAAAAAAAATATTTTGTAGTCTGCTTCTTTTATTTGGTTCGTATGATGCTTAAATGTGTGAATAAATTAGGTCATAAGCCTTTTGAAGGTTTACACATATTTTCAAAAGACTTATTGTTGTAACTTCCCGTTATCTACTCTAAGGAGGAGCAGTCCAACACTCACCTGTCCAGGTACAGGAAGGTGCAGCATGAGCTGGAGGAAGCTCAGGAGCGTGCTGACATCGCTGAGTCTCAGGTCAACAAGCTGAGAGCCAAGAGCCGGGAAATTGGCAGTAAGGTATCATTGAAAGAAAATGTAGCAAATTTTTCTTATTCAAAACATCCATGTCTTATTAAATGTTTTATAAATAGTCCAAAGTATTCTATTTTGAAGAGACATACTGTAGATAACACATGACGCAAATGTTTAAAGTAAAAAAAAACATATGCTTTTCAAGGGGAGTACAGCTGAAGAATGAAAGATGCAGTCCAGATGAGAAACAGTATCAAGAGGTCATACAATATGATTGTTGAAATGTTCTCATGAAGCAAAAATAAATCAGCGAAGCATATCCATAAATTGTCTTTTTTTTTATGTGATACAAACACCTTATATCTCTGATATAACTAATTGTATCAACACCAAAAAGCCAGATGCTCATGTGTTTCTGCTACAAATCATTTCATACTTGAAATTAAATTCTAAAAACAATTATACATTTTGGGGATTATCCCTTGGGCCTACTATAGAAAAAGGCCTGTGGGTGGAATTTACAGAAAACAAAATGAACCTTATATACATTTTAATGTCTCTGCCTGAAGCTCCCCTAAGGACTTGGGGCCCAAACCTACAGTCCACGTAAGAGCTTATATTTATCTGGCCCTGAGCTTGTGTTCATTTGGCTTGGCAGTGCATTATCACTGTTCCACTGTAGATTGAATTATTCTTCTGCAGTGTTTTTTGCTTATTTTCATCTTGCTCCAATTGCTTTATTGTGTTCACATTTCACAAAACAAGTGTTCCTTTGTTCTCCTTCAAAAAGTCTGTCAACAAATTATACATATATTTACTTATCTGGGAGTGTCAGTTCTCAAGATCATTACAAAACACTTCAATTGTTGGCCAATAACAAAATGAGCGTGCTGTATCATTCAGTACGCTCAAAGGAAGTAAATCTGGGCAGCAGGTAACCAAGTGGCAATGAGTATTGGGCCAGGGAACCAAACGTTGCTGTTGGACTCTGTTTGGCTCTTAAACAAGCAGTTCAACTTTCGGTGGCATCCTCCACACACTGGGTTAAATATGGAGGTAACATATTTGGTTATTCCCTGTGTGCAACTGATAACTTAAACCATACAATCTGTATGGCTATTCTACCTATCTGATGGTGAAATCTACATTTATGCATTTAGAAAAGAGCTGTGAAAACCTGATTGCATTTAGCTGTATTGTTCACTTTCTTGCCTAAATGATATGTCTAAGCAAATTTATTAACGCAACCATTTGATTAAATGTTAGTCCCACTATAGTGTTCAAGAATATGCATTTCTATTTTCATTTGTCATGTGAATTAGTCCAACACATACACCTCCATTCACAATTTTGGGGACAATTAGAAATGGCCTTATTATTGTTCTGCGAAATAAAGGCTATTCCATGCGAGAAATTGCAAACAAACTGAACATCTCGTACAACGCTGTGAAACAACTCCCTTTACAGAACAGGTGCACATCTGAGCAAAAGGACAAATACATTAGAGAGTCTAGTTTGAGAAACAGACACCTCACAGGTCCTCAAGTGGCAGCTTCATTAAATAGTACCCACAAAACACTAGTCTCAATGTCAACAGTGAACAAGCGACTCTGAGATGTTGGCCTTCTAGACAGAGTTGCAAAGATATAGCCACATTTCAGACAATAAAAAGTACAGGGAGCGATTTGAAGAAAGTGTCATGGACAGACAAATTTAAGTTTGAGGTGTTGAGATCACAAAGAAGATAATTTCTGAGAATCAGACCCAACGAAAAGATGTGGGACGAGTGCTTGACACCATCTGCCAAACATGGTGGAAACAATGTGATGGTCGGGGTGGTAAAGGGGGAGTTCCGTACAGTACAGGGTAAAAGGGATCTTGAACAAGAAAGGCTAGGGTACTGTACAAAAGAAGAAAGAAAGGCTATTACTTCATTTCGCCGTGCAATACCCTGTGGACTGCGCTTTTATTGGAGCCAGTTTCCTCCAAGAACAGGACAATGACCCGAAGCACAGCTCCAAACTATGCAAGACCTATTTAGAGAAGAAGCAGTCAGTTGGTATTCGTTCTAGAATGGAGTGGCCAGCACAGTCACTGGATCTCAATGCTATTGAGCTGTTGTGGGAGTAGCTTGACTGTATGGTACGTAAGAAGTGCACATCAAGCCAATCCAACTTGTGGGAGGTGCTTTGGGGAAAAATGAAGGGAAATCTCTTCATATTACTTCAACAAATTGACACCAAATATGCCAAAAGTCTGTCAATGGCTTTATTACCTATTTATCAACTAATTTCATGTTTTTCATGGAAGACAAGGACATTTCTAAGTGTCTAAAAACTTTGCACAGTATTGTAAATCCCTTGATCATATACAAACTAGTATAGTAAAAAGTAACTATAAACCTAAGCTGATCTTAAGATGGTGTAATTTTCTTCACCCAAAATATAAATGAAAGAAGTACAACATTAAAATGTTTTATTTAACATTTTTACGTGGAAAAATGTTCTGCTAAAATTCTGAGTTGCAGTATCAATCCCAACGAGGGACAAAAACATCACTTAAGAGTGCATGACAGTTTTATATCAAAGGTTGATGCAAAATAAGGCTTGAAACACTTGGTGACAAATAGCTAGGCTGTGACAGCATTGCTGAGCCGGCAGCTATATTTGTATTCTATCCTAATAAGAACACAAGGGAGGGTAAGAGATCAAATATCACATTTTTATTGAGTTTATAACCTATTTCATAACATGTGAACTCCTTAGGAATGATACTCTTAATCTCCTCTCCATCGTTGCCTATTCATATCATCTTTCCACAAGGAAAGATTAAAAGCTATATAACCATATTATTAGATCGTCTCCTTACTCATATAAAGAAACAAACACCTCAGGAAGGTCATGTCTTTTAGTTCAAATACTGTATTTACCCCTCCTTGATGATAATGTACAACCAGGACTACTTACTGTGTTTTTCTCTCATGCACCATAGCACCAAAACTTGGTAATAAAGCTTATTCTGATTCTGAAACAATTATGATAAGGTTGATTGCACATCACATAATAGTTTAAAAGTTGAAGGGCATTGTGCGCAATCCTTGTAGTTTGAGTGACTCATGTTTTATCGGCTGAATTTTAGGAATAACCAGACTTTAGGATGAACACCACAAAGTCTTCCATTCAGGGCGGCACACTCCCTGAATGACTACAACAGTGATATACATAGTTCTTGTCATATTAATTGGAGTATGGGCTACTCTCCAAGATTTCCATCCTAGATGGTTCTAATTTGTTAATTTGGAATAATAATATTACAGGGAGCAAATGTATAGAACTTTAACATTGATTGGCCGGTCTTACATTGCTTTGCCCTAGCCTTTGTAGGAATATGTAAAGACAACTCAAAATTAAACACTGCATTTCACATTGTAATTGATGTGACTGAATTTCCTGATGCAAAATTATTGAACGGTACCCTACGATAACATCCGTGACGCATTTGTTGCATCACTTTGTATTTTGCGTACACTTCCTAACCTAACACGGCAATCTATTTAAGCTGATCGCACCACTCCTGACCACTAACTGTACCATCCTTTTTGGCCTCCTTCATGAAAAGGTTAAAAGGTAATCAATAAGAGGAGACGAGGAGAGTGGACTTTGGACAAGTACATTTGCAACGTGATCGCCCATTAAAAGGAATTCAATTTGCATTCGGTTTTAACACGTGCTGATGATTTTCTCTTTCCACAAAATAAAAGCTGATTCAAAGGATGCGTCGGGATCCCCAAACAGTTAGTCCTGCTGCAGGGCAGACGAGGACACTGCTGGTTGATATCTCCATTGAATCCCTTGTGGATTGAGCGGAGAGCGCACATTGGGATGGAAAATGAAGACGCCGGTGCTGCTTCCCGGCTCTTAGATGCCAGTGGATTTGCAAGAGCATTTTCTTGAACCTACCCACCACCACCCCAGCCTTCACCTGTTTGGTTCTTGAACCTACCCACCACCACCCCAGCCTTCACCTGTTTGGTTCTTGAACCTACCCACCACCACCCCAGCCTTCACCTGTTTGGTTCTTTGTTTCTTTCCTGTAGAGGGACTGGCACCGCATAACTTCCTCACTGCCTGTGAATATTATCTTAACACGATTTAAGCTCTGAAACTGAGCTACGTTTACAGAGCTATGACTAACGCCAACGTCGATGTGTAGATGAGTGTATTGTTGTATTTCTTTGATAAATGGTGAAACAATGCGCAACCTGTTAATGAAAAGTATTCACACCTTTTTCACAATGAAGATGAAACAGAAAAATGTGCTACGCTGCACTATTTTCTACAAACACCATGAGGGAATTTTGCAGTATGAGTGTTGCCTTTTTGGGATAAGCTTCCTGTCATGAGTTGTCATCAATCTCACAAATGGACAACTGGTAGTTCCAACCTCTTTGTCACACGAATGACTTGCAAGGATTCTGGAACAGCATGACGGTGACATTTGAGAGCTTCTCCACAGCTAAACTGGGATCCTCTGTGGTGCCAAGTTGCATTAGGGGAGATTAGTGTCTACACAAGGCCAAAGTAATGGCTGAACTCCGATAAGGGACAGTTTGGGGAGGGGGGGGGGGTTTAACTCAAGGTCCAACTTGAGGTGTAATTTCAAAAATGAACTCCCCCTCCCAACCATAGCAATGTTTTAATTTGACCCTCCCATTGTACTGTAAAAAAGACATGCCATTCCCTCTCATATCTCTTACTAATGTAACGACCCTGGGTATATATATATGGATTTAGACATTACAGCTGCAGCGTGATTTTGTGGCACAAAGGGTTTTGGGCTAGAAGGCTGACTCCCAGACCACCGTTTACAACTCACTCTCCTGCAGTGAGTCTTGTTAGACTATTATCATGGCCGCCTGTAGACAATCACCATCAGGGGGGGACAACTGATTTTCTAAATGTTAATTCTAGATTTATTTTATTTATTAGCTATAAATATATTTAGGTCAGACTGAATGATACCAGTTAAAAAATATTCTACTAATATTTTTGGTACTAGAAACATATTTGCACGAACGCAATAGCAAATTTAACATTTGATATTCTAACCTTAAAATGTGCTTTAACGCTTCAATGGTTTGATAGGTATTTCAATTTGCAACTGCAAGCCTAAACTGTTGACGCTACCAACATCCAAACATTGTTAACAGTGCAGCCTGAATCCACTAAGTGGCGCTGTGGTTTAAAGGGGAATTTTGAAATATTTCCGCAATGTAATATTGAAACATTTACACAATATTGTTGAATGATTTACACAATATTTACTCCCCAGAATCTTTTTTTGGGTGCATGATGCAAAAACGCATCCTAAAATACAGAATTTATACTTGTCAAGAGAAGGCTATTCTGTTGCCAACGGGAAACCTCCAATTCTGCCCCTGGCTTGGCCTTTTTAATGATATTGTTTTAAAATGTGCATGCACCAATTCCGAATAGGCTTCAATGGGAAGCTGGCCATTTGGATAACCATTAAAGCTGCAACACCAAATCAATGATATGATGTATTCTGACTCAACCACATAAAGAAGAATGTATTTAATGGCCAGAAACCACAAGCTTGCAAGACCCTGACCCTACCACCAGGTGTCACCAAAGCACGAAGGGGCAATCCAACACTTGGGCAACTCCATCCTACCCACCCTAGACTGTCCTGAATCACTTCGCAAAGGGCTCGGGACCAGACTTTTAATTCCTGTCCGCAATGGGGCAGCTGTTCTGCGAGAAACGTATTTTACAGCTGCGCCATTCAGGAATCCCTAGATACTTTTCCTATCTATTATTACTATTTACTCTCACTCAGTCAGTTGCGGCATGTCTGCATCTTCAAAAAGATGCAACACTTTTCTTCATGAAAAAGATGTATAACTGTCTTGGTTTAAATGACGCAAACTGATGCAAGTGGAATAGGTTCAAATTGGTTCGATCAAATATTTGCTCCAAAATGATGCTGTTTTACAGTGGATTTGCAGAGACTGTTGAGATAAAATATTCAATCAGGATTTTTCTTTGCAGGTCTCTGAGTAGAAAAATCTTGCTAGTTCAGTCAGCCAATGGCTGTCAGGAGCTAGCAAGATTTTCCTACGCAGAGACCTGCAAAGAAAAATCCTGATTGGATATTTTATCTCTACAGTGTGAACCCATCTCTTTCCAACGCAAGCTGAACAGATTACATCAATAGATGTAAAGATGAAGTAAATGCACACCAGGGACAAAACACATCAAATGTACAAGCAAGTAGCATGTACATGCAAGTTGTATTTTTATAAGTCTCCCCCCATTTGGGACCAGCTGCCCTCAGCTCAGTCGACTGTCTATCACAAGTGACCTAAATACTGCATTAAATTCAACCTACAGATTACCCTTCATACATTCGATAACATACTCTTATTAGAGATCAGAGGTTTTTAAATATAAATGCTAGTCATTTCATAGTTGACAAAACTGCAATTACTTTTATTAGGTGATCATTTTTGTGTTCAATAATGCTGACAATAACTTGACTAAATTGTCAAAATATTTCAAAATATTATTTAGTTCTATAAACGAATACGTTTAATATTTATATAAAATAGGAATTTAACATTAGTGACATGCTTACTAATTGTGTCAATGAAACAAACACAAGATCAGTTTTATAAATACATATCCAAATGGTCTGTATCAACACCACCAAATAGAGCTAGTCATTGCTGAGTAGACTTTTTTCTCTCTATATAAGAAGCCTTGCAGAACTCCTCCAAGAGCTGACAGGGAACAAGTCAAGGTGAGTTCTCAAATTGTCATTCTCATATAGCCTTAGAAGAGCTTACTATTCAATAATGTCTATGCATTTCAAAAAGCAACTGTCTCGATCTGTTCAAAGGAATTTATTGTTTATTAACATATTTGATATATCATGACTTAATATGAATAGTACAATTCAATGATGTCCTGTTTTCCCAGATCACCTAAGTACTGTAGTAACTACTTTTCTCTTGGAGAAGGAAAGAAGGTAGAGTAAATCATTCAAGCTTATTGATTTGTCATGGGTGTTTATTAGTATGGGTAATAATAACATAGCGCTACTAAACTAACGTGTCTGCATGTACTATTTGACCATGATATGATAGAGTTATTAACAGTTAACTATTTGTGACTAATTGGTAACATACGTAACATATCAAACTATTTTGGTGTGCTTAAAGTTTATCTTAAACTGTTGCTGCAAATGTGGTTGTACTGTAAGTGTATTTCTCATTCCAACCATGTGAATGCTTTCTCAATCTGCTGGAACCTAACCTGTACTGCTCTGTAGTACCAATACCAATGCTGAAAGTCTTTTTTGCCCAACAGCGGTTTTTGTGAGATTAAAGAAATGTAGACAAAATTACGAATTAATACAGGATTTTGTTGCTTCCGCTAGTTGTATTTTGAAATATGTGATAACGTAGTATAGAAAGTACTGCATATAGTAATGTGTTGAATTGACATAGTTGTTCTCCCATTTCACAGTAAGGTACCACCATGAGCACTGATGCAGAGATGGAGGTTTTTGGCCCAGCTGCCGTTTTCCTCCGGAAAAGGAAAGGCTAGAGGCACAAACTGCTCCCTTTGATGCCAAAACAGCTTTCTTTGTGACTGAGCCCAAAGAGATGTACCTCAAAGGGGTTCTCCAGAGTAAAGATGGTGGCAAAGCCACTGTCAAAACACTTTGTGGACAGGTAAGATTGGCAACCATATTAAAATGTGTTTTACTGAAACGGAAGAAGACATTTTAACGTATAGCTCTGACTAAGTAGTAGATTGTACAAAGAAGAATTAATCAACTGTGTAAGATAACCTGTATGTAGTCACTATACTGTCAATTATATAAACTATTTACAAATGTTGTTCTTGTCACAGACTATCACTGTGAAAGAGGATGAAATCTACCCCATGAACCCTCCAAAGTATGATAAGATTGAGGACATGGCCATGATGACCCACCTCAATGAGCCCACTGTGCTGTATAACCTCAAAGAGCGCTATGCAGCATGGATGATCTATGTGAGTTTAACATCACTGACCGTCCCGCTGTAAATAAAGGAATGAATGTAGAGCATATAAACATGATACTCCTCTGTTACAGACCTACTCAGGGCTGTTCTGTGTCACAGTGAACCCATACAAGTGGCTTCCAGTGTACGACTCCGTGGTTGTCAATGCCTACAGAGGCAAAAAGAGAATTGAGGCCCCACCCCACATCTTCTCCATCTCTGATAATGCCTATCAGTTCATGCTCACCGGTACATTACCATCTGCGTTACTGCAATGACTTCCTTCGTAGAATACAAATATAACACAGTGATTATCTTTTTAAACTGATTTGTCCTTATTTTATCACTTTCAGACCGTGAGAACCAGTCAGTTCTGATTACGTAAGTAAAAATGAAGATAAACGCCAATATCGCAATATCCTTTCTGTGTAAAAAGTTTAAATACGAGGCAACTTGTTGGTTCTTGAAAAACGGTGAAATGTGGCTTAATATAAATACACTCTTATTAATAAGTTATGAATTGTTGTGTAGCATAAAAATCAACCAATTAATTTCCTAGAATCTGTTTTGCCTTTCAGAGAATCCACAAACAACCCTTTCTTCCATAAAGAGGTTATTGTTATTGTTTTCACAAGAAAGCTTTCATTAAAAAAAAGTATCTTCATCTACAAAACATGGTTCTTCAGATATACACAGTGCTTGGTTGATTCCTTTCACTTTCTTAAAAAAAATACTTTTTCGAAGCACGTAATGCAATTTATTATGTTCCGAGATTCTGTTGAAAAGAAGATAACCAATGAGAAGCGATTGTTTTTTTTTCACTCCAGCGGAGAATCCGGTGCAGGAAAGACCGTCAACACCAAGCGGGTCATTCAGTACTTTGCGACCATCGCAGTGTCTGGTGCCAAAAAGGAACAAGCAGCTGCTTCGGCTGGCAAAATAAAGGCAAGAAATACGATTGTAGCCTTAAAGTTCCAATTACCCCATATAAGTATACACCCTTAATTTCCCTTTCGTAAGTATCTATCAAAATACATTAAATTATTTGAGATTACACATGTATGGATTAGGAGTCTTTGAAATAAACACATCTAATGATATCTCTAGGGGTCGCTGGAGGATCAAATCATTGCAGCAAATCCTTTACTGGAGGCTTACGGCAATGCAAAGACCGTAAGAAATGACAACTCTTCTCGCTTTGTAAGTAAAAAAAACTAAACTTTTGTATTTATACAATCTTTTTAATGTTTTTGGAGGAAATATACTGATAATTATCTAATTTACTTTTAGGGTAAGTTCATACGAATCCATTTTGGAACAACTGGAAAGTTGGCCTCTGCAGACATTGAAACATGTAAGTGACCCCTGAATAATCCACAGTATTTTCACCCACATTTTAATGATGACACTAGTACAACACTCCTGCTCATATAAAAACCTTCTCTACAGATCTGCTGGAGAAGTCCAGAGTGACATTTCAGCTGTCTGCAGAGAGAAGCTACCACATCTTCTATCAACTCATGACTGGACACAAGCCAGAACTGCTGGGTAAAAGACAAATATAGAAACCTTAAAAAAATGAATGAATAGACAAATCAGCTGCAAAAATACGTAATGGCCTTTTTTTCCTACATATTCCAGAGGCACTTCTGATCACCACAAATCCATATGACTATCCAATGCTCAGTCAGGGTGAAATCACTGTGAAGAGTATTGATGATGTAGAGGAGTTTGTTGCCACAGATGTAAGTAAAACAAACATTTACCACACACATCGTTGCATGATCTAGGCATAGCAAAAAATTGGGAAACAAAAATACTGAAGATACTTCAGAAAACATAGAGCTTTGCTATCTAACATGGTCAATAACATTGTATAGTAACAGTAGATTATGAAAAGGTTTGAGGGTGATGAAGGTTGTAGGTCTAAATGAACTAGGCCATAAAACATTAACTGACATTGTAATGAATAAAAATCAATTTACAAAAAAGGGATGCTTTATAAATGTATAATGCACAATATTCAATGCATTAATTAAAACATGAATTCAAAGAAAATATGAATCAAACAATTCTTCCATTTTCATAGACGGCCATTGACATTTTAGGTTTCTCTGGTGATGAGAAGATGAGTATCTACAAGCTCACAGGTGCAGTGATGCATCATGGGGCATTGAAGTTCAAGCAGAAGCAGCGTGAGGAGCAGGCAGAGCCGGACGGCACTGAGGGTAACTCTCACATAAACAACTGGCTGGGCCTTTAAATTCGAAATGAAGCACAGAGTAATATTTACACGCTACAATGTCCTTCTTACTCTAGGACACAACATGTGAAGAAAATTAAACACACACCTTAATTATTTTGATTTCAGTGGCTGATAAAATCGCCTACCTCATGGGCCTAAACTCTGCTGACTTGCTCAAAGCTCTGTGCTACCCCAGAGTGAAGGTCGGGAATGAGATGGTCACCAAAGGACAGACTGTGCCACAGGTAGTGCTTCCTGAATTGGTGCATTTCATTGGATACAAAATGTGCATGTGGTTACATCAATACTGACACATTTGTCTTACAGGTGAACAACTCTGTGATGGCTCTGTGCAAATCCGTCTATGAGAAAATGTTCTTGTGGATGGTCGTCCGTATCAACGAGATGTTGGACACCAAGCAGCCGAGGCAGTTCTTCATTGGAGTGCTGGATATTGCTGGATTTGAGATCTTTGATGTGAGCCTTTGAAGACGCTCAATTCAGCACATTGCTGTTCATCTCAACTTACAACATAAAATAAATAGATGGAAGTTCAACATCTGTTAATATGAACTACTGTATAAACTAGCAGCAATGAGGCTTGATGACTTGATTAACATTTTTTTCTCTTTTTAAATATTAGTTTAACAGCTTGGAGCAGCTGTGTATCAACTTCACCAATGAGAAACTGCAACAGTTTTTCAACCACCACATGTTTGTACTGGAGCAAGAAGAGTACAAGAAAGAGGGAATTGTATGGGAGTTCATAGACTTTGGGATGGACTTGGCTGCTTGCATTGAGCTTATTGAAAAGGTTGGTGAGAAAGGTGTTCAAAATAAAATCCAAAATAAAATGTGGATGTACTTTTGAGTGACATGTTGAGCAATTTGTGTTCAGTACCTGCTCAAGGGCTCAATTACGTACATTTTTATTCAGCAAGGCCCTATATTATAAACATATTTAAATTTTCCTTTCTGAACAGTATCCTATAAACCATTAATCTTTGACAGCCACTGGGCATCTTCTCCATCCTTGAAGAGGAGTGCATGTTCCCCAAGGCTTCAGACACTACCTTCAAGAGCAAGCTGTATGACCAGCATCTTGGTAAAACCAAAGCCTTTGAAAAGCCTAAACCGGCAAAAGGCAAGGCTGAGGCCCACTTTGCACTGGTACATTACGCCGGTACTGTGGACTACAACGTCACC